>BHFT01018235.1:0-25648 GCA_004320025.1 Laticauda laticaudata
CCTGTATCAGAATTAGTGAAAATGGATGCATAGCTTATGGAGCAACCTAATCTAAAATTTCTTCACTCACTGAAGTCCTTGCCATGTGAAATAATGTTAAATGCAGTCGACACCCATGAAAAGACAATTCATCCCAAAGCTAAATGAAGCATTCACTGTTAGATTTATAAAAAGGAAAGCTAATATAAAGTATAGTTATTTATATTTTAATTTATATAGGACCACAATTCCAGAGAATAGGATACTGGTGGCCACTGCCTAAATCTTTATTTCTTTACAATGGAGATATTGCTGCTTACCTAATGATTACAAGGAAATACAAAAAACAAAAATTTGAACAATAGCGGCAACACAATGAAAGGGCATCTCTAAATCTCAAATCTTAGAAGGCCCTGGTGGGAGGGGTAGGGGTAAGTACATCTTAAACAGTTTGCAAAACTGGGCTTGAGTAGTACTTCCAGAAACACACCATTTCATCGAAGGAGTTTATTTGCCAAATGCTTCCTCAGGTAACTTCCCTGAGACATTGCTCATTAACAGCATCAAAAGCAAAGGAACCTCTTCAGATCTTGCTTAAAAATCAGGACATAAAAGAAGCAACCATTGTTTGAACTTCAAGCTATATAAACCAACACTGAAAGTAATCTCAGATGTAAAAAGTCAGCCAAAGGCAGGTTACGATGAATAATTTTTCACTTCCATAGCTATCAAAAAGGCTACGCTGGGAAGGAGTTAATCTAATATTGCTGCAACTTTCTTCATATCATCACAATGTCTAGCACAGAATATAGAGCATGGAATAACAAGGTTGGAATGGTCCTTGGAGGTCTTCTAATCCAACCTCCACCCATCCCATCCTATGCGTCATGCATAGGCCACACCCATCCCAGCTCCATGAATGGGAAAAATGTTACAATATATCACATGACAGCAAGCTGACACCATGAATTTGATACCTGTGCCCTATACCATTCCAGAAAGATAGGTATTGTTAGGAATATATGTCACCTAACAGGTATTTGGGTAAGAAATATATCAACCAGGAAAGACATTTTAATACTGTCTCTTTAAGGGAATGCAAGAGCATTCAGTTGGCTGTGGTTTCTCAAACTTCCATAAGATGGAGCCAGAAACCTGGGTTGTCTTAGTCTGAGTCTCAGAAGAGAGTGTGAGTGTACCTTTGTTTCCTTCTGTTGGAAAGTATTACCAATGCTCCATTTTTCCTAACTGACTGATATTACTGGATTTAATGTAAGTCTGATACTGAACTGTTTTTGACACTGGACTTTGATATTNCCTAGATTTTCTGTACAGTGTATCTGTGTGCTCTGTGTGTATTATTCCAACACTACTCTCTATACGTCTCCCTGAATGTGCTCATTCTCCTAACAGGGAATTACCTCAACACTGGTTATGGGCCCAGGCCATACCAGGCTCAGATAACTGAGAGTTAGTGTGAATACACAGTACTGTATACTGACAGCTGTTTACTTTTTAATTGTGGGTTACTATCCTGGTAAAGATGGCACAAGACACTTCAATAAGTCTATCACTGATAATCTGGTTGGATGGAGCAAACTATGTTTCCTGGTCTATGAAGTGCAGTCTACTTCTGTATAGAGAAGGTTTATGGAATGTAGCTCAAGACCCACTGGATGTAAATGCTTGGGATCCAGCTAATGAGGAATGATGCCAAGAAGCTTGCTGACTTTAAAAAAGATATTGTGAATGTTGGTCTGGGAAACCATTGGATAAAACTTCATTCTAACCACTGGAGGAATCAAATAGCTTGGTACCTTTTTGGCTTAATCTGTAAGTTAACAATTTTGGTGCTTGTCTTAATTCCTCTGAGCAGTGTGCACAGAAATGAAGTTATTGTTATTGTACATTAATGATGGAGGAAATGAGTTTGAAATATTCAGGGAATGTTAGCATATGGTCTTTTTAGACAATTATAATTAAATTAAAAGTTGACAGAAGCAGAAATTATTTTTGTATGGGAATCAAATGCAGCAAGTATTTAGATAGAATTTGGAATTTCATTCCATTCTTTGCTATATTAGGGAACTCAGAGAAAATTTGCTATTGGCTGTACAACTGACTTACAGTAGATGTCCAATCAATTTTTTAAAGGGAGGTTTTCTTTCTCTGTTGCCAAGAGAGTTTATATCTACCATATTTGGTCTGCAAAAAAAGAAATAAACACTGGAATTAGCTTCTACTGCAATTATCTGCACAGTTAGTTCTATGTGTTGGATCTAAAAATTGAGTCTTAGAAGCTCTAAATCAGGAAATGTTCTTTGGAAAAATTGCAAAAGGAATTTTTTCAGAGGCTGAGATATGCAGGACAGTTTTGGTGGTTAAATTCTATTCATCTGCATCTCTCTCTCCCTCCCCCATTTCTACCCTTTTGGCTACCCTATGCTTACCTTGTAGGGTGCCTTGTACACTTGCCTTGCAGCCCCAGAACTGAATGACTATGGAGGTTCCCAATCATCCAGGTCATGTCCCAAAGGTGCTTTTTCCAAAAGGCAACTGGATTTCTTGGTTTTGTTTTATTTTTAAGATGTTTTGTTTCTTACACATGAAGCTTCTTCAGTTCTAACTGAAGGAGTTAGAACTGAAGAAGCTTCTTGGAAAAGAAGCAAAACATTAAAATAAAAGCAAGAAAGTCAGTTGCCTTTTGGAAAATGGACCTTTGGGACAGATGAGGGGATGCTTGCCACCCCCTGGGAAATATAATGGAATGTATGGATGACCTTTCTGATGGCAGTGCAACTTTTAATCATGTGTAGGAAATGTTCACTGGAGAAGCTGGATCCAAAAAGTAGGCAGCAGAAGCAATGAAAGGAGCAGAAAGATCAGAGGTGGGATTCTACTGGTTCGGACTAGTTCAGGAGAACTGGTAGTTCCGGTGATCATTTGACCCTACCCACACACCCCTGCCCTAGCGTTTCCTTTATTTTCTTGTTTTGCAGCTTAAAAGATGCACTCACTGAACCAGTTGTTACACTGGTTGAATCCTACCACTGAAGAAAATGTTTCTGCTTTGGCTGTGGCAGGGGCTGTGCCCAAAACATAAGAAAGAAGGCAGTTGGGTGAATGAATGCTTTCTATTTCTTGCTGGAATGAGCTGGCCCAACAGCTACGCAGTTCTTTGGTTGTTTGCTGCCACACAAGACAGGGTCTAGGGCAGGCAACAGGCAAAGGAAGTAAGTGGTTGAGAAAAGTTAGAGGCAGTCCCCTACCTTAGTTTAATGGCTGGGAGGGACCAAGCTCAGAATAGCTTGGATTGGGATGGATACTTGTTTAACAACCCATGATTCTCAGTTAACAACCACAATTGATATACTGAGATTACAGTTATAACCCAATGCAGTCACATTGCATCTCCATTTATGACCTCACTGACTTACAATGGAAATTTCAGTCCCAACTCTAGTTGTAAATCATATACCAAATAACAGAGTCAAGAGAAAGTCCAACGCCTTCTCAAGCAGGAGATCCTGTATTAAATGGCTATCCAATTTCTTCTTAAAAGCCTCCAGTGATGGAGCATCCACAACTTCCTTCATGAGTTTTAATTTACCTATTGAAAAAGTTCAGGCAGTTTTCTAAAGTTTATCATCAACATTGCTAAATAACTATCAGCTGCTATTTTGAGTTGAGAGATAGTTCTGAACTGTATGGGAGGATATATCTGGCAATAAAGCTGTGTCTACATATTGATTTAGCCATTTCTCAATAAATTTTCCAAGACTTTCATGTTAACTCATGGATGAACACACTCTATTTTAAGTTATAAATTATAGGCCTCTCTCCAACTCTTTCCTTATTTTGTGCTTCTGAAAGAATGAAAAGATGTATATTATTGAACAGATTTAGAATATAGATTTCTAGATATATATTTGTTCAGAAGCTAATAAGGCATACTTATCTGTCTTTGATGGAATTGTAGATTATGAAATGCAGGCTGCAATCTAACAACCACTATAATCTCCATATTCTTAAATATAAGAAGGCATTTATTCTTGCCCAGTTTAATACTATCTGTACTCTATTGCAAGTTTTGAAAACAAAGGGGTCGCAGTAACTGAGGAAATAGACATAATAGGGCAGGTGGTACAGTTTTGCTCTTTCTTTTGCCCTTAATGTGTAGAATTTACTACTGTAATGCTTCTCTTATGCCCTAGCAGAACAGTTAGATTTAATGCTTCTCTCTGATAAAACTTAAGGTAGCCAGATTCTTCTCAACAGCTATAAGCCTTAAACCTAAGATAGTTGACCTGGTTTTGCAGTCATTCTGAGCTTGAAATTCATAGTTCTGACTTTGTGAGTAAATATATCTGCGTGACATGTGGAAGTTGAAGGGTTACCCTTTAAGTCCATTTGGAAAGTTCAGCTGGTGCAAAGTGTGGCAAGGAGAGCCATCTTTGGGGCACCTAGAACGGCCCATTTGCCACCTCTGCTTCGCAAACTTGCTGGCTACTGGTTTGCTTCTTTAAAGCCCTAGTAGCATAACTTCAAAGTATTTGGTGAACCAACTCACCCCACTAGGACAAACCTGTCCTATTTGTGCTGGCAGAGAAGACCTACTTTGGATCCCATCAGTCAAAGAATCCCAACGAGCAGGATTCAGAAGAACAGACTTCTCTGCTGCAGTACCCTCCTTTTGGAACATCCTATTCTCAGGGGCAGGGATGTCAAAATTGCATCGTGATGGCATCATCACATGGTGTATTGGAACTTCCCCCTTTTTGTTAAACCAGGTGTGGGCATGGCCAGCGCATGATACATCCGGCCTGTGGACCGCAATAGCCATGCTCTAGGGAAAGATCTACCCTCTATCTCCTCTCCTTCTGTAAAATCCTGAATACCTGATTCTGTTGGTTGGCCTGAGAACCAAATGGGAGTGTTCCACACAGGAGGTGGCTGCTGGATTGGAGGAAGACTTCACCTTCCCTCACTTAGTCTCTGCTCTCCACTGGTCCATCTTTTTGGTTATCCAATTGATGCATTATTCTTGTTGTGTTCCTTTTTATTTCACTTCTGTTCTGTTTGCACTCCTTTCATTGTCTTCTTTCTTATCATTGTAAGCTACCTAGAGTAGCTCCATGGCAAGACAGGCCACAAATAAATTTAACAAACAAATAATCAGTCTATGGAGTGAGTAAAGAGTAATTTAGGAAAATTATTGCTGAAAAGAGTTTTCATGAAACATCTTCACAGTTCAAGCACAGGTGTGATTATTCAGAGAGGAGAGAGAGATCCAGTTCTACATATAAAGCATGTCTATTTGTATTCATTTTTTTACATTATCAAGTATTTTTATTTCGCTCTACTTTCCAACATTTCTGAGTTTAGGAGAATAAGTGAATCAAGTTTATTTTTGAGGAACCAACATAGAAGAAGCCCATATGTCGGTTGTTAAATAAAACAGATAAAGAAATATGAACTTTCTCTATGAGATTAAGTGATACCACTTTCTTTTCTTCCAGATGCAGTTGTCACACTGTTGTGCCCTTAGACTCTCCTGCTTGGTAGAAAAATCTAGTGTTTCCCTGACAACTCTCAAGTACTATATTTTGATTTTTCCTACCCTAACTTGAAAAAAAATACATTAAAAAAACCCCAGACCCTTGCCATAAACAAGGAAGAGATGGACGTCTCTGGAGATCTATTATTGAAAACTCTAGGAGAATGCAATTCTACAAATTTAAAAAAAAACTACAGATAGTTTCAGAATCATATTTTTCCCCCTCTTTCAAATCCTTTTGTCTCATACTATGCTGACTTCTAAACTCTGAAGAGGAACAGTTTGTCAATCTTGATATGGAAAAGACCCTCAAGGGTAGGAACTTGACAGTGAGAAAAATCTCAATTATTTGTCAGAAGCAGTGATTGGAGGAAAAGACATTTCTTCAAATAATTCTGAAAGAATACAACAAAGGCAGAGGAAGAGAATGAAAATGCAAGCCAAGGAATGGATGACTTGAGGTGACAGAGCTAGTGTTTTTGTCAGTTTTTAATGTTTTAACTTTTAGTATTTAATGTTTTAATGTTCTAACTGTTTTATTGGTTTTACAATGTTGCAGGCTGCTCAGAGTTGCTTAATAGTGAGATGTATGGCATATAAATTTTATAAATAAATAAATATGGGTAAGTAATTTAAAGTGAAATAGACAATTGTATCAGTTTTGCTAGGAGAGAAGGCCCTTGACAATCAAAAGACTAAGAGATCTTAATAGATTCCCATTGGTTCCATGAATGACAGACTTCCATCTCACAATATAGGTAGTCCTGAACTCATGACCACAACTGAACCCAAAATTTCTGTTGCTAAGTGAGACAATTATTAAGTGAGTTTTATCCCATTTTATGACCATTTTTGTCACAGTTGCTAAGTGAACTGCTGCAGTTAAGTTAGTAAACTTGTTAAGTGAATCTGACTTCCCCATTGACTTGGCTTGTCTGAAGGTTGCAAAAAGTGACCACATGACCCCAGGATCATCATAAACATAAATCAGTTGTCAAGCGCCCAAATTTTGATCATGTGACCATGAGGATGCTGCAATGGTTGTAAGTGTAAAAAACAGTTATGTCACTTTTTTCAGTGCTGTTGTAATTTTGACTGGTCACTAAATAAATGGCTGTAAGTTGAGGACTACTTCTAGTTGTAAGACCACTTTTGCACATGAGAACCGAGCATCTGCCAAACAGCCAACAAAATGTTTGTTATAATGTAAAGGCATCACATTATCTGCTGTTTATTTAACAGGTTCTTTGATTGTAATAAAAATAGAACAATCTTGTCCTCAAAATTTCCACTGTTTTTATTTATTTATTCAATTTCTAAGGCTACCTATCTCAATCAATGGCTCTGGGTTTATAAATCAAAACTGTTAAGTCTTTTGGGGTTCCTAGAGAGCATTTTCCTGGAATTATCAGAATGAAGCTATAAAATTACCATTTGAGACACCAAAATTAGGATCATTACTAGATGAAAGCAGACTTATTCATTTATTATTTATTTTCTTGCCTACCATCTTGTCATTGGGTTGTTTGCAGTCTAGTTACCTCTACCAAGTAGTGTAAAAATGTAGTGGTCTTAACTTAGAAAATATCTGTGAGTTGTCTGTCAGACTCTTGAATGGAAAATAACCTTACAACAGCATAGTATAAGTGACTTGCAGGGCTGGTGCAACATTTAATAAATCCACATGGTGCAGTAGGACTGTGTGTAAGTAGAATTCACTGGGTTCGAGATTTTCTGTTTTCACTGTGAGTTGTATTATGTTGGGGGGAGGTGCACAAAGGGAGACTCAGCCAATCTCATCGCACACATGTTATACTCTGACAATAAAGGTTTGAATTTGATTTGATCAAGTTACTTGCAAAAAAAATAGCTGTAATAAAATCACAATGCACCTAGAACTGAATTAATTTAGTACACAGCAAATATTTTTAAACCCTAGAGATAATGAAATCATGATTATATCAAAGCTAGGTTATTCCTTGAAACTTATTTCATAAATGTGCAGAAACCTTAACATGTTGTGCAACAATTTTATTATTGGTAATGCTAAACCTGACAGGACAAATTATGATGCATGCTCAACATATTATTTCCACCAAATATCTCTATTTCACATCTGAAAGCATGTCAGAAAACAGATGAGGCAGCTAATCGGTATAGCAAGAATCAATGAGCTAGTGCAGATTTAATTTACCTATTCTTCATAGGGTATAAGACTACTGAGAATAGTTTTAAACTAAGCTCCAATCATAAAAGGAATGAACTTCTTGAGAATTCTTCTTTGTGGTTCATGGCTTAATATTTACTCGAGGTTACTAAAAATATTGGAGGAAATTGTACCAACTATGTAGAATAGAATAGAATAACAGAGTTGGAAGGGGCCTTGGAGGTTTTCTAACTTCCAGTGTTGGGGCATTCACAACTTCTCGAGGCAAGTTGTTCCACTGATTAATTGTTCTGTCAGGAAATTTCTCCTTAGTTAGAAGTTGCTTCTCTCATTGATTGCTTTGTACATTTGATTACTACACTTGATTAGTAATGTACATTTGGTTTGATATGGTTTACAGACTAATCAATAAATTATTATTTTTAAACTGCATTTGGGTTTCAACTTTACCAGAATAAATATGAAAGGGACGAAAAAAATAAGAAATAAATAAATAAGCACAGTCCATGTATGGAGCTTTCCTATTCCTCTCCCTTTTAAATACAGATTTTTGACTTTTGAAATTATGAAAAAGGACTAATCTCAACCCAGGCATTTATTGTTAAATAAATCCCTTTAAACTTTTGACTTGCAAGAAAATATACTGCTAAGGATTGCAGCTTCTATCAAATGAAATGAGGTTCAGCAGAAAATAATTTGACTATTGGCAGCAAAATGTCAAAAGTCAGCATTTAGAAGTTAATCTGAAATACTGCAGCTGCTGACAATTTCATACAACTTCACTCATCGCCTTGCATCCCGATTTTTTCTCAACATGATGGATTCACGTCATTAAGCGTGTTGCAAGATTTGAAGCGAACTACAGAAAGAAAGGGGGATTTTACCATCAGGGGTTAGACACATTTTGCTTGTGCTCTGTAAATGAATTTACATTGTGGTTTGTGCAGTAAGATTAAGTACAGCTCTGTAAGTCTTCAGAATGTCTCAGTTCAAACAAGTGAGGAATCAATAGCTATTAGCTTTGATGGCAGTGTGGCTACCTTGGAAGGCCATCTGCAGGCAGACTAATAGGCTTCCTTGAATAGTTGATTGGCCACTCTGGATTTGATGGGACCAAGGGTCTGATTCAGAAATTGTGGGAGTTTCCTCACTGGAGGCTTTCAAGAAGAGACTAGACTGTCCTCTGTCAGAAATTGTTCTGACCAAGACTTCCTGAGACCATAATTAATCACATGCTTTGTGCAAACAACCCTCTTTTTATTTCAACCACTGGGAATTATGTTCATTCCCAGCCCATAATGAGTCCCAAACAGTCTCTCAAGATAAGCACCTATCTTTATTTCCTTTGAATTGCTGCCAGCAACTAAAGTGCCAGATTAACTGTAAAAAGCCAAGCGGAGTACAAAGTCCACATAGAGCTTCAAGATTTAATCTAAACAGAGAGAACAACATTGCTTCCTGCAAAGATTCCTGTCCCTTTGCTCCTCCTTTATGTCTTATGGGAGGGCCAATCATCTCCAAGCCTTACTCCCAAGTCGCTCCTTTTGTCTTAACTGTTCTTGCCTTCTGGCAGCTCTGTGCACACGCGCACTGGGAACAGGCTCCCCTTGTTCCTCTGCCTTGCTGTTGTCAGATTCTGGAGGCTCTGGAGTCAGCACATAACTCCCAGATGGCCCTGACCCCATCTCTGTATCATACGCAGGACCCTCGTCCAAGGTCTCCCCAGAATCCTGGACAAGCCCATGTTCCTCCCCACTGTCTGACTCTGCTGCTGTCTCCTCAAGCTGCAGGCAGACCACAATGAAAATGGTGTAGGGCAGAGGTATCAAACTCTCATTATCACAGCATTGTCACATGAATTATCATGACTTTTCCCCCCTTCACTAAACTGAGCATGGGAGTGGCCAGTGTGTGATGCATCCAGCCTGTGGGCTACGAGTTTGACAGCCCTGGTGTAGGGTCTTCTGCTTAGGTGGGGGGACTAGATGACCTACAAGGTCCCTTCCAACTCCATTAATCTGATTCAGCAGGGCATTGGTTATGTTCTAAATTTTAAGCAAAACACAGCTACTGCATGAAGGAGATTCATAAAGTGACTACAGTTAGTCCTCGACGTAAGACCCCAATTGAGTCCAATATTTCTGTCGCTAAGTGAGACAGTTATTTAGTGAATTTTGCACCATTTTATGACATTTCTTGCCACAGCTGTTAAGTGAATCTCCACAGGTGTTAAATTAGTAACACATTTGTTGAGTGAATGTGGCTTCCCCATTGACTTTGCTTGTCAGAAGGTCAGAAAGGATGATAATGTGACACTGCAACCATCATAAATATGAACCAGTTGCCAAGCATCTGAATTTTGATCACATAACCATGGTAATCTGCAATGGTTGTAATGTGAAAAATGGTCATTAGTTACTTATTTTCAGTGCCATTGTTACTTTGAATGCTTACTAAATGAACTGTTGTAAGTTGAAGGCTACCTGTACATTTCTTCACTTAGCTGTGCAAAATCAATACATGGCATGAGGTAAATATCAGAATGACCACAAGATAGCAGGAAAGAATGGACACTCTCTAATCTAGTGGTATATTTGGGTGATATGTTGTCTCTAGCTTGGTAGACCTATCAGGTCTGCAGCAATATGGAGATTCTTTGGTAGATCTTGTCAAGCTTGCTCAACTTTTGCCACAGTAATCAATTAATGATTTCACAAGCATTGCCCAGGAGTCTCATTCACCTCGAGTACAGCTTGCCAAAAACTTTGCATTATGCATGAGTCAGCACTTTCTAACTAATCAACTACAACTGCATCTTCTGGCCTATTGAACACTTTATTATCACAGCTACTAAATTCAATAGCTTAACAAGAAGGTACCAAACCTGAACAGGTGAGATGTGCTTCAAATGGTGAGACACCAGATTCTGGCAGGCACTTAGTATCCAAGGATACACCTGCAGCTACGAAAAGCAAAGGGGATCAGCCTATCTCCTTGAGAGAAAAGGACAATAAAGCCCTTTAATCAAGTCAAGCCATCTCTAAGGTCCATATAAGAGTAACTTCAGGCTTGTAGAAAGTCAGGACCCACCCACCCTCCTAGAGAATGAAATATTTTGAGGAATATTAAAAAGGCAGAATAGAATATTTCCCCTAAAGGAGAAATGGGAAAAATCTTAAGGGAGGCAGAAACTGAAGAGGCCAGCTTTTAGAAATGCAAATTTGGTAATCCATTCCGAATGACTGAGTCAGGAAGAAACTCCAGATAATTAATTAGGCAAGACAAGATTAGCTCAGACAAACACCTAGGATTTGCATTTCCCCTTTTGCTATAGAGCCAGTCCTGATTTCTACATGACCCCATAGAAATAAAAAAGGTATAGAAACCCACACTACTCTCCACTCCATTATGTCATCTGTCCTAGAGCTGCACACTGTGGGTGTGTTGGTTCTGTTCCCAATAAACAGAATATTTATTTCCAATCAGCCTCCATTTTATTCCCAGCTTGGAACTGGATCTGGTTGTTTTTTTCTTCCAACAGGCTCTTGACATTCTTCTGCAAACAATCATCTGAGTCTTGAACTGTATACTCATTATTCTTTCTCCTTTTCCTGCACTCAGTCCCTTGACCAGTTTAGGTAATTCTCGGTTGATCAAACTTGGGCTGTTAAGGTTTGATAATGCTCATATCTCCACCTCTCTTTCCTCCTGTGACAGATTGCTGACAACTCAAGACAATTTCTAAATGCTCTCTAGTTAATTAACCCTGGTTACTCTGGAGAAAATTAATGACACAACAATAAAGTCTTCCAACTTGAGTTTGCACTGGTAGGCCCAAGAGCCAAGACACAAGCTGAGTAAAAATAAGGTAACATAAGGTTAGCTTTACCTCAGCCTCTAGAATAAAACTTTCTGGTTGAGAGCATCTCATCAACAGTAGCAACATATGTTCCTTGAGAGCCTTTGTGAAGAGTTACTTAGACTGTGTGGTACTTTGGAGCATGAATATTAACACCTATCTGAAACTCTGAATATCCAAAAATTGCATGCCGGCTCACTCTCTACAGCTGCTGTGTAATCCCAATGAAAGATAGATTTATTTTAAGAAGTTGTAGATTGGTACTGTTCACTCGCTCACACTTTGAAGTGATCATTTGCATTTGAATCCAAAGGTTCACGGAACAGTTTTTAAACAGAGGTTTTTAAATTAAAAATATAATTACAATGATTAAAAAAATAATAATAAAGAAAGAAAAAATAGTAAGTAGAAAAAAACAACAAAAATAAATAAAAAAGGATTATTAAAAATTAAAAAATAAGAAAGGAAAGGGTTTATAAGCTTTTTTTTTTGTAAATCCAGTATCAGAAAATTATCCAGCTTACTCTCTTGGTTTGTTGTATGTCCTTTTTAATTATTAAGAAAACAGCTGGTTTCTTTTGTATGTCCAATGTAACTGTTCCTTATCAGCTTTGTATCCTGTCATTTTTAAATCAGTCTCAATCTTCACTGAAAAAGCTTCTTCCTCTTTCACAACACCTTTGAAATGGACACTATCTATAGGAGCAGAGACTCTTAAAATTAACCTTCAGGTCTATTGTTCAAATATGTCCTTCAGTATGCCCAATGTTAAGCTATTTTGCTTCATTCTGTACTTGTAAGTCAGTTTTAAGTGTTCTCCTTTTATTGTGATCTTTTGTTCTTTCTACATGCCTCTAGTGCTCAATCTTTAAAGTTCTTTTTTTTTCTTAAAAGAAATTGAAAGAACATAGGAAGGACTTTTATAATCAAGTCCAAAATCTTATTTGAAATCCATCCAGACCCTTTGTCCATTTGACCAACTTTACAAATAAAAGTTCAAATCACTCTTTTATTGTTTATTCCTCCTTCCAATGTTTTAGTCCTTAAAACTTGTATTTAAATATGCTAAGGATTGAAGGAAACTTTCTCAGTATTTTTGGATTTCTTCACCCCAAGGTTCTTAATAGCTCAAAAGCAGTCAACAAGCAATTTCTGAAAGAGCTTAGAAAAAGAAGTATGTTAACCTATTGTCCTTAAAGGTGCTGAACATGGGTTCAGCAAGATTGTTTATTCCTTCTGTACTCACTGGAGACCTCATGAAGAGCAAATGTCTGGAGCACTTGTGGGCGATCTAAAGCCCTCTCCTTGTCCAAAAAGGAATTATGAAGAGCCATTCTGCTGACCAACTCTTCATTTCTCTTTGGACCTATTGCTTACTGACTATTGTTTCATGTGTTTCTGACTAGAAGTAACTCTAGAGTTACTAGAGTTAGATGTATGGATAGAGCTGGATCTAAAATATGGATGGGCAATTAATTTTCCCAAGAGGCCACATGAAAAACTCGGACTATTGTGGAGGGCTGCCCCCTGCCCCCCTCATTGCCACTCTGCCAATGACCCCACCATCTCCACCAAGGCCATGCCCCCCACCTATTGTTGATGCCAGTGATCTTTGTGGTTTTGCCTAATAGAGGATTATTTTTTAATTTAAAAACAATGGTAAGTTCTTTGTTGGGCATTATGTTAATGTTTTCCCTTGTCTTCTTAAAATGACATGAAATTATGTCGTTGATTTTCCAGAACAGGGGTCAGAGAATTTCCAGAGGGTAACAAATATGGCATTAAGACTTTGGGTTACCTACTCAGAGTAATCACTTTTTTTTTCAGGATCAGGAACCTAATTCATAATGCTTCATCTCCCGATGTTTCCAACATTGCTCATAAAGAATAGAATAATGATGTTTATCTCTTTTGAAGTATACTGCCATAATAGCCACAATAGCATTGATGATAAATATTTATTTTAATTAATTGATCCAATGCCAAAATAAGGTATTCTGACAAGGAAAAGTACCAGTATTTATCATTGTAAAGATTAAACATATTTTTTTGGGAAGAAATCACCTGACAAGAAATATTCTTCACTTATGACCAGGTAATATTAAGACTGAGTTGTTGGTGAAAACTCTAATGGTATTACATTAACTTGGTTAATATCCCTAAATTGTACTCACATACTAAACTCTCTCTTTAAAGGGAAGTGAAGTACAGAAACACCCTGACATAAAAGGAAAACCCTTTCTGTGAATTTAGCCAATTTCACCCAACATACAATATTTCTGGTCTCCTTTTCTGAAAAAAAAATCTTGTACCTGGTAATATTTAGAGCGTAAATTGATTGAATTTCTTCTTTGAACTTCTCACTTCACATGTTCCTGTGAAGTGTCATGAGCTTATTTTGTCACCCTGACAAATATGTCACTTTCACATTTATTATTTGATATAACATTATGTCATGTCTTGATTCAAAAATTTCATCCATCTATACAAAAATACTAAACATTTCTTGTCACAAAGACTGTCTCAAGGATTATAGGTTACAATTTCTCTAAAAGTATTTGGATTATCAAACATTTCAAGGAAGAAATTCTATAAGTACCTTGCTATTAAGCTGATGTCCAATTGTTTCATTTTTTTTAATGAAAAATCATTATACTGAGAACCTTATTCTTTACTATATATTTTATTTTTTAAGAAAAACCTTCATATTTATTTTATATTGATAAGTACTTACATTACTTATTTTTATTCTTCAACAGGCAAGACAGAAAGATGCCTTGAGATACTATATTCATATTGTTCTATATGTAAATGGGTGACTCCAAATCTACAAATCTGATTGGCCAAGGAAACTAAGCATTGGATTGGTTCAACCTTGAGCTTATCTATACTTCATATCTGTATCTAAATGCTAACTCCATGTCGAGGTGACCCTCCCAAAATACTACAATCTTGATTGCCAAGGAAACTACTGCATTGGGAATACTGGTTGTCAACCAGAACCAAATCCTCACAACGCTCGCTGAATAAGTGCCGGTCATAAATTTAAGGATAATGGCTCATAGCGCTTACAACAGGCATCTGCCTCAGCCTGTATAAATAAGGCTGGCCTTCGGCTGCAGCCACAATGATCATTCCTGTAACCTTGACTAAGTGTTAAATTCTAAGCTTTTGTTTGATTGGAACCCTGGCTCCTGCCATACCTTACTCCGCCTTTCTCGTGATACTCTAAGGCAGGAGCTTATATCCTCGTGTTCTACCGAACCCAAAACACACTGCGCGTACCGAGGGTGGGATCATCCTGCAACGCGAAATCTGTGCATGCTGCCGCTGACTAAAGAAGCCCCACGACGCCAGCAGAGCCATGTCCTGGAAACAACGCACCGCCCCAACCCTTCGAATCTTAGTCGCACCCAAGGAGGGAGTTGGCAGTTATGCAGACCGCTTCCAATGTGATTGGGAAAGGCAATGAAATGGAAGGATTTCAGAAGCAATGCAACCGTGAGCTGTGTTCCCTCAAAACCCACTGCGGAGACAACGGGTGTTTCAAGATGGCGAAAGGCCCTTTGTGAGAGCCCCGAGACACTTAACAACCGTACACGCATGGCCAGAATTTGACCAAAGATAATTCTCAAAGCCACACTACGCTTCCCCGGTGTGTCAATAATCTTAATAAAGCGACATGAATTTTAATCGCCAGAGACCAGATAAGGGACCGAGGACTGTTCGCGATTTCGTTGCTTTTTGAGGCAAATAGGGTGAGTTGATTTCCCTGAACATCGATGAACGCGATGACGGGTATCGTGTTGCGGTCGTTGGGTCGGACTAACGCCAGCACTCTAAGCTGCATCAGAGTAAATTATCAACCCAAGGGCCCAACATCATCCGTAAACCGAAGCCACCCTCGGCGAAGCCCACGGCCGCCGACTAGCCACGAAGAATGATCACGCGGTCACAATGAAAAAGACTGTAAACACACACAGCGATACTGCTAAACAACCCCAGCCAAGACCTGAGAAAGCGCACTACCACCACCAACCCTACTATGAAGATCGGGGAGAGAGCCATCGAGAAATGATCCAGGACTCCTGCGAATGGAGAGACGAGTCCACCGTTTAATTCACGAACAAAAAAAAGAGCCGCGAAAGAAGGAATGTGGTTGGGCCAGTCGCCGGCTGTGCGGAGCGAATAGCCAAATGCCCCGAGCCGAAGTGCAGACTGTTTTCTCGACGCTATCCTGGCACGGGCCGCGCATTGCAAAGGAACATCGAGGGGCACGTATCGGCAGAAAGTCTGCAGAAACATGTAAAAAGCTATAGGACCTATGAGAGACGCCCGAATTCCCCAATACAAAGCGGAACCTTAAATGCAGGGCTGAGAGAATGTTGCGCAACAAGCAGCAACGTGAGCCAATAACACACCAAAACTGTGCACTAATAGAGAGCGCTCAGACGGAAAGTGGAAAGAAGGTGTAGAACTTTACTGTAGAAAATTCGAAGGGGCCCCTGCAAGTGGTAACCAGTGGACTCACGGCAGGTCCCTTCCTTTTTCCTATGGTTCGTGGACACAATTAAACACAGCGTCTCCCAGTCCCCAGGACAATTCAAACCAAAGAAATTGATCAAAAAGCAACCTCTTAACTCCTCATAAGTTCTGGGACTCACCCAGGGAAAACCGTCCAGTCCCGATCTGTAGTCCGACTAGACATTTCAATGTATGCCGTCGCCTCAGTAAACAACCACCGTCAAAATGCTGGCTCGCTGACTATAGATCGAGCACGAGATAAGAACCCGAGCTCCTGGCGCATTCGACACTGGTTTAGCTTTGTGGGCATCGGGGCTCTGATGACCGGGATTCGATATATTCGTAAGGGTGACATCACAACCGGCTGTTGGAAGAATGACCTACACTCCTGAATTCCAGGATGCCTTTTTGACGCGCACTCACTTTGGGCAAAGTAATCGGACAATCCCATTTCTTCTTTAGTCTAACCCCAAATAGCCGACAGAAGATATCAAAGCCAGGCCAAGTTCCCTTTGCACTAAAGGCAAAGTGAAGAACAGGCTAACAAACTAATAGTCCCACTTGTGACCAGTGCTAGAACCTGCTGAACCATTTGCCAGACAGTGCGAAATGCTATTGTCACACCATAAAAACCTGCCACGTGACTCCATCTAGTAATCTGTGGGTGACTATAAGGCTACTCTGAACCACACTTCATGATACACAACCAAGCTCGCATCACCCAGTGCCAGATAGTCCCAGCATTTGATTCGAAATCTTCTGGAAAGAGGCAAAGTTCTTTGCTCAAACTCGACTTGGCACAAAGCGCCTATTAACTAACTACACGTGGAACCAGAACAGCCAGAAGCACAGACTTATAGTCCCCCTACAGGGCGCCATTCAAATTGCAACCGCACCTCCAATTTGGAGTAAAACTTGCATGGCCCCCAGGCGTCGGTTCCAAGAAGTTTGATGGATACGCCTGCACTCAGCTACTACACAATGGACCTTCCATAGCAAAGAGTCCCCTATTCGCCTAGTCTTTCGACGACGTCCTAATCTCTTGCCAAGAGAGTGAGCGACGTTCCAATTAAGAAACAGACTCAAACCAGTAAGTTAACAAAATCTAGTATGGGACATCTGCGCCTCAAGTGTACAAAAGAGAAAAGTGCTGGCCCTAATAAAGGAATTGCGTCAAATTCCTGGCTATTCACAACAGATGCAGAAGCAAGGATACTCACCCCACAGACAACAAAAGTTAATAGAGCAATCCAAAGAAGCACCTGAAACAAAGAAAAAAACAAACCGAACTACAGCATCTTTTAGGTACTAACTGTTAAATGCTCTATTAATGCTCAGTTTCCTGTGCAAACAATCGGCCGGTAATACACGGACGTAGTTAGTCAGATACCCGTTCGCACCGGTGGTTTATAGACACAAGAAGGCAAATTGGACTTGGGGTTGCAAAAGGAACAAGAAAGCCTTTCCAAAATATCCTAATAAGCCTTCGCCGCTACAATCAACCAAACATCTCTCATCCAATCTTTAGCCAACACACTTGCCATTAAGAGGGGGACTGCGACGCCAGCTCACCCATATGGCCAGTAGGTGGCCACACTCCTGAGCCACCAACTTCCCTGATGCGAGATAATGCACCCGTCGCACTTATCTTCAATTCCTCAGGTACCCTATCCAACAAACCGAGGCGAACATACAGCCAAACACCTTGACAGGGAAGCCTAGCAATAGCGTCAGCATCTGGATGTGATAACTCCGTTTCCACGATTATTCTATACGGGCCAGACTTTCAATATCCATACCGCATCCACAAACAACCGCTATAATGGCGGAGATTTTTGGCAGGGCAAACACAACGCCCAACATCCTCCAGTATTCACTCGTCCCAACTGAATGAAACTAGATCGTCAGAGTTCCTAGCAGCACCGCTAATTCCATCACGAGGCTTGACTGACACAGTACGCCCGCAGGGAATACAGAAGATTTCCCATCGGCAGCTATGAGCAGCAGTCACCCTTACCAGCAACGACCATGAGATGACGCCCTGCAGTGTCCACCAGCGACTGACAACACTACACACATTGAGAGCTATAGTGCTCGCCGAATCTACGCATATATCAGCTCCTATGATGTCGCCAAGGTAGCCACCCCGTCGAAAACGACTCATCTGACTGCCACCGCCATTCTTAGCCTGTCGTGTAGATCAAGTAAACTGGGCCTGGCCCGCGACGAACCAACACAACTGACAGTCTTTTCAAACCTTTCCGCGTCCAGAAAAGATCTGAACTTTTCGATGTCAAAAGGAGCGTGTCTGTCCTGTGGGGTGAGTCGGCCGGTTGGTCATTCTTGAACCCAAATACAAGACCTAGCGATGGTGATTTACTCTGAGGTTCGTTCACATCAGACTGACGGGCCACCCGATCGCAATGGTCTCATTAAGAAGGAAAGCGCCTTGCAGAACGTTTATTGCTGCGGTGCGCTCCGCGAGTATGCATGACTCTCAAGGACCTAGGTATGTGCGAGGTAGCTCACGTGCAACCAAATATGACCAGGGAATGTCGACGATCCCCACCAAAAAAAGCAACTCGTATGCCCAAGAACTGGGAAACTCTCGGGACTTAGATATTCTTAAGCATTCACATATCTCGACGCTTCACGGACCTTACAAAGGGGGCATACTCTTCTGAATGTATCGTTGACGCTCTTCAACTCTAATTGGCTTTTGAAGTAAAAGTTTATGCAGATTCAACCACGACAAACAGAATCACTGTAAGTTAAAAAACCTGTGGACAATCTTCTTTCCACCCCATGCAGGGGGGTTAGGGTGGGCGCGGAGGCCGGCGTTCGGTGGTGCTAAGCTGGAATACAGTGCTCGGTCCCACAAGCTAACAGCATACATTTTGGACGCCAGTACCTAGCCCTCCCTAGGCATCCAAGAACATGCCCCTGAAACCGCCGTTCCGGCCAACCCGCCTGTCGTGGTCGAATCCAAGAAATGCGCAGGGCCTGAGAGTGAACTGTTCCACAGGAACTACAATTTATAATAGAAAGTTTTAGACAAAATTGATCCGCCGCCGAGATGTTGCCAACAGCAAATACAATACCTGCTTTCCGCTCACACCTCCAGTACATGTAACGCGCCCCAGTGTATTCCAGTCAACCCAATACAGATCGTCTCCCCCAGCAGAACTATTAATTATCGGGCGCGACATAGTCTTTACCGATCCACAATCCTGATAGGGTTACCACCTCAAATTTCTACCCCCATGTGAGTAGAGCCTCCCCTGATCCTCCTACCAATGGCGTTTAGACAATTCGAATTAAGCTATCTGGTAATACGCTCGAAAATGCTTCACCCCGGACCCCGTATGAGCATACCAGGGACAGAGCTACCCACAATCACAGACGCCCATCAATCCACCAATACCGTTTAACAGCTGACGAATGGATGTCCGGGAATGCGGAAGTGGCACATAGGCAGCTTCGGATCACTGTAATAATCAGACAAGACAGCCACACGACATACACACCACTTCGCCGACACAAAACCAACACCGATATTGCAAATCCAGTCGGGGAGGAAAGGCGGCCAGAACAAGTAAACTACAGAAGAACTCTTTTTAAAACCAAAACAAATGCAATACATATCAATTCACACAGTAGCCAAATAACGACCAAGAAGATCTCCCACTTTTTGCGAGAACGAACTGTGGCGGTAAAGAGGGCCGTAGGGGATGGGTAAAGGGCTGTGCCAGCCCCGACACAGCGTCGACGCTTGCTGCCGTGAGGAAAACGGGACGGGAACGTGGCCAAACCGCCGCGCCTTAAGGCAACTCAGGCCCTGGCCAGTTAAAATGGCGTGCACGTGCACGGCCCTTCAGAGTGTTCGCATGGGAGGAAGAACGGAAGACACAGCAGCCCATCGCGAACCGCCGGGCGTTTGGAAGTCCTCACTTAGAATAGCAACCCCGAGCAAGCGTACAACAGCGTCGATCAGTCTCCTCGGAAAAGCGGCCCACCCTACGCTGCCAAGCCTACGTCACCACTAGGCCAACTGAAACTAAGAGGGAGGGTGTGTTCATACTGTCAAATAGTCGCGTGGATTCCAAACCTCTACAAATCTGCATTGGTCCAGGACACTTAAAGCATTGCGATTGGTTCACCTAGAACCCAATCCCCAAAAAGACTGCTAAAAAGCACGGCAAATTTAAGGAGAAATGCCAACTAGTGTCCTACAAGCAGGCATGCCAGCCTGTATAAACGGCTTTGGCCTCGGCTGCAGCCAACCAATGATTCCTGTAATTGGACAAGTGTGAATAAAGCCTTTTGTTGTTGGAACCCGGTCTACCTCGTGTGTTTTCCGAACAAAACACATATAAACTCAATTGCATGCAGAAAATTGCACTTCTACCTAATCTTATTTAACTGAATTATCCATAAATGTTAATAGTTTCATCTTTTGAACATTTGTGCACATTTTGAAGGACAGACTTGATTTAGAAGAATTAATTTTTAAAAAGTAGACTGTTATTAATATTTTAGACTGTTTAGAACAGTTCTATTATTTTTTAAAAAATATTTTATTAAATAATTATTTTAATACTAAAAATATTAGACAGTAGGGAATGTTGGAATTGAACTTGGAAGCTCAGCTTGCTTCACTAGGTATTACTCACAAGTGGCAATAGATGAGGAGATAGTTATTAGAAGAATTCTGTCCTTTCAATCTTTTCCTTCTTTAAAAGACTTACTTGGCATGTTTTTCATATTTTCAGGATTTTCATCATTTCCTTTCAATTTAGTTGTCTTTCATTTCTGATTCTGATCTGGAAATTACTGTCTTCCTTTCGTGCTTAAAAAGTACCTACCGTGTTTCTCTGAAAATACAATGGGGTCTTATATTATTTTTTGCTCCAAAAGATGCATTAGGTCTTATTTTGGAGAAAATATGGGACTAAATGCATCCATCTGGCTGACAATCTTAATTAGGGGTAAGGCTTATATTATGAGCATCCTGAAAAAAATCATGTTAGGGCTTATTTTCTAATTGGGTCTTCTTTTGGGGGAAACACAGTGCTTTCTATTTGACTCTTATTTATTTCTTCATTTTTATTTCTTTATTTATTGGAAGTTTATCTCATCTTTATTATTTCAAGGCAGCAAGCATGCCTGATACTCCTTCCTTCTTCTGCTTTCCCCACAACAACAAGGAAATAAAATAATTACAATTATTTTTGAATTAAATTAAATTTTAATTACATTAAAATCTCTTCATTGTTAAAGGTTTGGCAAAAGGCATTCTTCCCATTTGCCTAAATATAGGGGGAGTGGGTGTTCAAATGCACCTCTCTTTATTCAAAGGCATTTTATACATGTTTGTCTTTGTATAAAAAATGTTATTATTTTACTCTGATTTTATTGAGTGACTTAATAACCCACATATACGTATTGCTCTTCTCTTTTCAATTCTTGGACCTACTCTCATCTTTTAATTATATATGTTATAGCAATAACTCCTAAAAATAATACAGGGGCATTGGCATACTGAAAGAATGTCAAGAGACAGAGAGTTATACATTTATCACCTACAGAATGGGCTTCAGTCAAAAAAAAATTTGATAGCCTCCACACAGATTTATGACTTGATCACAAAATCAATATCAAGGGGACAGCCAAAAAAAAAAGAAAAATCCATGTATGCTTATTTTAGAAAATTGCAATGGATAGCAAACTGAAGAGATGACATTTAGATAAAGAGGTTAAAAGAAAGGTTGTCCAGATCACGGAAGCTGACATCTGGACATTATGTATTGGTATTGATGTTGCAGCTTTTTACTTCGAGCAAACTATCTATGGAGATAATTGTACTCTGAGATCATGCCTTTCTTTACATTATTCACATCAGCTTGGTCACAATAAATTGCGACAGATAATGCAGAACCCATCATGTGTATATAACTTAAATAAAGTTAAAGATAGAACTTAAAGATATGAAAAAGAAAGATTAAGAGACAAGTCTGTTATTCAGATACCTGGGTCTTTTCCCATTTGCATCCAAATCCAACACCAATATGAATGTTTCACTTGTCACTGCTAAAGTGCATTGGGCCAATATTTTGAATTCACTGGCTGGGAACAGAAAGAACCCAAGCTTTTCTCAAACAAATGAAAGGAATACCAATGGAAGAGAATATTTGAAGCTTAGGTATGAATGGTGAGATCCTTGCTGCTTTCTGAGTTTGGTTGTTTGTTTTCTTGCAGCCATTTTGTTACCCAACTAACATCATCAGTGCAAGAAGAGAGTGCGGTTTGCTCTCTATTGACAAGACAAAATTTCCCTGTCAGTGTTGATAGGGGTATTCTTGCTTTCAAGATGAGAGAGCAGCAATGAATGACGCAATGTAGGTAACGCTGAAAGGTCTGCTCCTCTAAACATGCATGAGACATTGCAACATGTACAAAAGGGGTGAAAATTGCATCACAGTGGCTTGTTTCATTGTTCGTCATTGATCTTGCTGGATGCTTGGGAGGGAAAAATGGATAGACACAAAGTTTGTTTGGTAGTAGTTGGAAAAAAATAAGAGTCCTGCCCTTAAGAAATTATTATACAATTTCTCTTCACTGAATAAATTAAGAAAAGGTGACCATGAATTTGAGAAGACACTGATCACCATCTGTAGATTCAAACTAGGAGAAATGTCTGGGGGTGATAGTTTCCCGTATAGCTTCCTGTGGTGCTCCTGAAAGATTTCCCAGAGAGTACCACATAATCTACAGAAACAGCCAGGCCTGAGGCAAGATAATTTACTGGTTGAAGGATAAAGTATTTCACCTATCCTCCAGTGAATAGTTCCTTTCAAAGATAATAGCAGTCAGAAGCAAACATGTCCATAATATGTGCAAATCTGACAGTAAATAAAGTTCATTTGCACCATAACATATGATTGAATGCTTCTGAAAACAATAAGTGTAGCAATGACCATTTCCCTAAAAGAAGAATTGAATGTTAATTACACCAGACAACCCAAAAGATGATCCATGGGGAAGGCATTTATTTTCTTTTTTAAAAAAGAGTTTTTCTCAAACTGTTTACATAAGTCAGCTGTTTATTTGTTTCTTCATTTCCCAGCATTTTTAATCCTTCCTAATCCCTAAGGACTTGGGGTGGCTAATTAAAGTTAAATTGAAAGCAAAATTATGAAAAATCAAAGCAAAGAACAAAATGGCAGTCCAGCAGCAGAATCTGGCTGGAAATTCAGCTGGATAGAAAGATGAGTTAGAACAACTTTGTCTTTACTTGTTTTCTAAAATTAAGCCTGTTGGTAAATAGCACCATGACTGTTAGACTCCTGTTATTCTGCACGGAAAACATTGATTCACTGATAATCTCATCACCACACCTGATACCAGGACAACTTTCTAGACACAAGAATGCTCATGCAGGTAGTCCTTGACTTACAACAGTTCATTCAGAAACTGTTCAAAGTTACAATGTTAGTGAAAAAAAGTGACTCGTGGCCATTTTTCACAATTATGACTGCTGCAGCATGGTCACATGATCAAAATTCGGACAGTTGGCAGCTGACTCCTGTTTATAATGGTTTCAGTGTCCCAAGGTTACGTGATCTCCTTTTTGTGACTTTATGACAAGAAAGTCAAGGGAGAAATCAGATTCACTTAACAACTGAGTTACTAATTGAACAATTGCAGTGATTTACTTAACAATGGTGGCAAAACTCACTTAATAAGTGTCTTGCTTGGCAACATAAATTTTGGGCTGAATTGTGGTCATAAGTTGAGGACTACCTTTGTACAGCATCTAGCATCTCTTGTTTAAGGCACTAGTCTAGAAGCCAGGAGTTCTAGATCTATTTTAGGAATGAAAGCTAGTTGGGTGATTTTGGGCCAGTCACTCCCTCTCAGCCCAACTTGCCTCACCATGGTCAATATAAAACAGAATATCACTGAGAGTCCAATGTATCTGTTACTTTAAAAAGAGAGAGAGAAATATCTTTTTAAATAAGATTTTTCTTTAAATGTTGGATATTTGATACTTTTCAGTCTATTTTTCTATGTCAGGAAAACTCGGAAGTATATTTTTCAGGGAGGAAAAGGCACCTCAAAAAGAAAAAAAATGGAGGAGTGAATGTCTTTTTGAATAGTGCACCATACAGCAACTTTACATGAATTTAATAACACTTGTCAAAAATACATAGAAAAAGTAGAATGAGGAGGCTGAGCAACTCTGACAGTTTTCAGTTTGAACAATGTACTTTCCCCTCCAAAATGTTAGAATTGTAAATGGGTAGTAGGTTGACTACAAAGTGATGCTATCTCCAGGAAAAACAAAAATGAAAACAAGAAGCAGCAGCAGATGTTGAAAACATGATAAAAGCATAAATCCCTGCCAAGATAAGGATGGCTAGATGTCTGTCAATATTTTGGAGAGCTTTGAAGGTCTGATTCTTTAAGAGGGACTCTTCTTCCTCTGATGAAGTGCTACCCTATTGATGAGCAGGTAAAATTATTGCTCTTTTCTGAATTATCAATGCTTTAAACCTGAATTACTGAATTCAGTTTTGTGAGCTGTTCAGAATCAATAGGCTGTAGTGGAATAGAAGCCAGTGTAATAAATAAATGCTTATTGTAATATGAATGAAACATGATGTGCCCTTTAAACATAGTAAGTAAACATGAGTAATAACAAGAAAATAACTGTAAGCTATTGAATGTGGTTTTGCATGATTTCATTTGAAAATGTAATGAAACAAGGAAGAAAACTGTATTTTTCCATTTCTTTTTCTATACTGGATGCATACAAAAGCACATGATGAACTGATGAATGAGTCATACTGCTTTTGCACATGCCCGCTCATTTACTGTACTTATACAATCTACATACTCTACATTCATTCTATCAAATTCTTACTGGTGCATTGATTCACCTAATTGATAGCTGCCCATCTAACAAGCAAGTAACTGGGTAGGATCCAATAAAATACAAAAATATTAAGTATTTTAAAAATGCATTTGTTCCCACAGCATAATTCTTATAATACATTATTGAATCATAGGAGCAAGATGGATTATTAATTATTATTAATCACTTTTGTCAATTAGGAAAATTCCTCACCCCACCCAAGCTTTTGGGTGGTGTTATGTTGTAGCACCAATTAAAGGATGGTGTCCTTTCTGTTTAGATCAGCATTTTATAGTTTTAATGCTTTATTATTGTTTATCCACTCTAGTATTATGGTAACTACCGTAACTTACAAATTTCATAGAATTGTTCATAAAATAATAGAGTTAGAAGGGACTTTGGAGGCCTTCTCATCCAATCTCCTATACTATTTCAGATGAATAGTTGTCCAGTTTCTTTGAAAGCCTTCAGCGATGGAGCACGCACAACTTCTGAAGGCAAGATATTCCACTGGTTAATTGTTCTCACCATTAAAACATTTCTCTTTAGTTCTAGGTGGCTTCTCTCTTTGGTTAAGGCCCTGTCACACTGCCCAACGGATGCAAAACGTTTGTAAAAAGGACACAGCGGACGAGAAAAATGTTC
>BHFT01018238.1:0-21708 GCA_004320025.1 Laticauda laticaudata
GCGAGTTTTTTCAAAAATCCTCATTTTGGGGCAGTTTTTAAAGGGTCGGCTTATATGCGAGTATATACGGTACTTCCATCTTGGAGGAGGAAAATTTAGCTAGCATTACATAAAGCAAAATACAGGGAGTTGCCAGGCACTATTGTATCAATAGAAACTGCAAGTTAGGAAAATCTTATAAAGGAGAACAATATTGCTCAGCTCAGAAATTTTAAGTTGTGTAGACTTCTAGGAGTTGAAGTCCACACATCTTCAAAGTTGAGAAACACCAGTCTAGAAGATTAACCATAAGGGATCTTGCCATTTGAAATGAAACGGCACACCAGTCTTGCAAGCCAAAGTGCTGAATAAGGCTAACCTTACACTTAGTCACCTAGTCCCAAAGGTGCTTTTCCTGGAAGCAACTGGATTTTCTTGGTTTTTCTTTTTGTTTTCTTTTTGGAAGACATTTCGCTTCTCATCCAAGAAGCTTCTTCAGCTCTGACAAGATAGTGGGGAATGGAAGAACTGAAGAAGCTTCTTGGATGAGAAGCGAAATGTCTTCAAAATTAAAAAAAAAAGAAAAGAAAAGTCCAGTTGCCTCCAGAAGAACGCACCTTTGGGATAACCATGACCTGGATGACTGAGAAGCTCTACGTACAGACTTCACTGCCTTGGAAAAAAGGATAGGTGGCATTTCCCCCTCACCTACCCATTACACCCATGGAAGCAAACTCTACTGCTCTATGGAGTAGGGTTTTCGGCTTCCAAAAGCAGCAACCCAGTTGGGTTAAAATGTTTGTCCTCTTCCAAAAGAGGGCGGCTGGCTAGGCCCCCCCAGAGGAATGTTTCAGCCAGCCTGTCCCATCACCTGCTGCTGCGGGAGGTACTTTCCCTGCTGTAAAGGTGAGAGCAGACCGAGAGAGTTGGCTCTGTGGGCCTTGGTGATGGGGCCAGGAAGGTTAAAAAAAAGAGCTCTGCTGCCCTCTGGCGGCTCCTCGAGTTTGAAAGAATATTTGTCAATTTCTTTTTTTTTTTTCCAAAGAAAAATGTCACGACTTCGTTGTTTGCGCTTAGCTGCGGGATTTTTTTTTTTTGGGGAGATCTGCGGCGGCGGAGGAGGGGAGGGTTCCCGGGAGAGGAGAGGGAGCTCCCAGGGGCTTGGCCTTGGAAGGAAAAAGAACTGGTTCGTCCAGTTTCTTTTGCAGCAGCAAAAGGGATGTGTGCTCCGGGCAGGCAGATGTTTTCAGTTTCGTTTCCGCCGAATCCAGGTTGCAGAAATGAAAGTGAAAGATGGAGGGAGTCCGAGCGGAGAAATGGAGGAGGAGAGACGCATCTGCAAGAACTGGTAGGAAAGCCTCAATGCTTATCTCAACTTCTCACATGGGGGGGGGTCTATCTTCAGAGCTGTAGCTAGAGAGGCAAATGTGCTTTGTTTTTTGCAAAGATCATTTCTCTGTTCCACAATCTGCTTGGTGGACAGGCTGAAGAGAGGAGAAAGCTTTTGGAAATTGAAGCAGGAGTGGTGTGGGAGGGAAGCCCAGCCACTATACACTGTATTTGTTGTCCACTGCTGAATCACTAATTTTTTAATATTTTAAATATTATTCAATATTCCATCATTATTCCAATATCTCAATGCCAATCAGACCAGTTATTAATAGGATTTAATCAATCCTGGGATTATAAATCACCTGGCTTTATAGTCCTTAAAAGCTATTTTACAATCTTTATTGATGTAATTGGTAAGTGAATCATTGCAGTTGTTAAGTTAATAATGTGGTTATTTAGTGAATCAGGTCGCAAAAGCCAATCACATGACTCTGGAGCACTGCAACCGTCATAAATATGAACCAGTGGCTAAGCATCCAAATTTTGATCACATCATAAACATGAAAAGTCCCTTTTTTTAGTGCCCTTGTGACTTTGAATGCTCAGTAAATGAACTGTTGTAAATCAAGGATATCCTGTTGTGGAAAGGGAACTTCACGAAGACAGTGGTGTCACTCAAGCAGGAAAAGCCCAAAGGACATCAGGCCAGCTGTTAGGAATATAAATCACCTAATAGGTATTTGGGTTAGAAATATATAAACCAGGATAGACATTTTAATACTGTCTCTTTAAGGGAATGCAAGAGCATGCAATTGGGTGTGGTTTCTCAAATGGCCATAAGATGAAGCCAGAAACCTGAGTTGTTTTAGTCTGAGTCTCAGAAGAGAGTGTGAGTGTATCTTTGTTTCCTTCTGTTGAAAAATATTGCCATTGCTCCATTTTTCCTAATTGACTGATATTACTGGATTTAATGTAAGCCTGATACTGAACTGTTTTTGACACTGGAATTTGATATTTGGATTATCCCTGGATGAAAATTGACTAATTTTACCTGTGAATGACTTTGGATTGCCTATTTTCAACTTTGCTTAAACCTTTCTGCAAGTAAAAACCTACATTTACTGTACAGTGTATCTGTGTGCTCTGTGTGTGTATTATTCAAACACTATACGTCTCCCTGTATGTGCTCATTCTCCTAACGGGGAATTACCTCAACACCAGCCATAATACAAACTTACACAGGAAAAGAATTGAATAAAAGGTATTAAAGAATCCCTTTAGACACAAGCCCAAGTAATTCAGAAAACTAGACAAATAAGAAAAGAAAATCCTTACAAACATGTCAAATAAGCAAAACAAACAGACAAAAGACATGAAATATATATATAAATTACAAAAGAGACAGGAGATTGCCACAAAACAAAATAGAAAACCATTGTAAAGCTAAAAGAGATTAGGAAAAAACCGATAATACAATCAAATCACCCCACAGAGTTTGCCTTCCGCACCCCGCAGAGTTTGCCCTCTGGCGGGAATAAAGACAAACTCTGACAGGATTTGAAACATTAAACACAAATAAGGAACATTCACACACAAGAGGCGTAAAGGGTATAAGAACCAGGGACTTACCATACGAAGGTAGCTAGCCCAGGAACACAGACTTCTTGCTGTCCCTCACCTTCCTGAAAAATAAAAAGATCCAGCTTTCAAGCAGTTGTCCATATCCTTGTGCCAGAGCTCTCCCAGCGGGAAAATCGAATCCTCGAAGGAAAGGCATTTTGCACCTTTCAACATTGTATTTATCTCCACAGCTTCAGCTGGCTCTGGTCCATTTTCAAATTCCCTTTTTTAAAAACTTTTGCTGGTGATCCATAATACCAAATACCCCATTCTCCTCAGTTTTTCAAGAATTAGCAAATGTATGTAATTTATTCCCAACATCCCATTGGGTTGCAAGGAGTAAAAAGAAGAATCAATCTATTTATATCAGTCTTGTTACCAAAAGTGAAGTTTCAGACATTTTGATGTCCTTGCCAATGGCCGTTTTTTTCTTTGTTTCTAGCAAGAGGGATGTGGCTGCAGTGAACTTCTCCCTCCATGAAGCTCATTGCATGCGGTTTCTTGCTGTTTGCCCCAAATGTGAGGAACTGGTTGCTTCAAATGATATGAAAGAACATCTTGCCAAGGCCCACAAACAGGTAAGGAGGGTCTTTTGCTTTGCTTACCTTTGATAGGAGGCAATCTGGGCTGCTGTATCTTAAGGTGCCATAGGAACGTGGTAGGATGAGAGTTTCTGTTTGTGTTACATGCGGGTTGCCAAGCCGCCAGAATTTTTACCAGTGGAGAAGCTGAGACAGTTGTAAGTGTGAGGACCAGTGAAAAGTGATTTTTTTCAGTGCTGTCGTAACAAATGGCTATAAGTCAAGTTCCCGTATGTAAAACAGCCTAGAATTTTGCATTGTTTTGGGGAATGCGGGGCCACCATTTTCCCCAATGAAAGGAAGAGTTCTTTCTATGCAACTTTTGAGCTTTGGGTCCTGTAACAGCAGGACTGGCTTGATAGATTTACATTCTAACCTCCACCCACCCACCCCCGCCCCTCAGGTCTCCCTATAACAATTTTAACAGTTTTCTCCTTGGACTTCCCACTGGACAAACATTGACACAAGTTAACTCTTGGAATAATTTCTTTTGTGAGTGGGGTGGAGTAATGGACTATCACAGCTGCAGGTTTTGCAGAATTTGAGGTGGGAAAGAGAGATACATACTCCTGTTTGTGAGCACCAGATCTGCAGAAAAGAATAGATGGATAGCAATAGCACTTAGACTTATACACTGCTTCACAGTGCTTTTTACAGCCCTTTCTAAGTGGTTTACAGAATCAGCATCTTGCCCCCAACAATCTGGGTCCTCATTTTACCCACCTTGGAAGGATGAGTCAACCTTGATTCAGTAAGACCCGAACTGCCAAACTGCTGGCAGCCAGTGATCAGCAGAAGTAGCCTGCATTCTAACCACTGCACCACTGCAGCAGAAGATCGTCTTCTGAAAGCCTGCAGAGGGAAGACAGTGTTGAAATAGACATGATTTTCTATAGATGCATATTTGCAATGGTTTATTAATATTGAGGTTGGCCCTGCAAATCAACAGATAATTGACTGGAACACCCTCACCTCACCTTATTCTTCCTAAATCCCATCTTCACCTTTCATTGATAAACCTAATTTGTCTAAGATTAACCTTCATATACCTTGCCTTTCCACAATCATCTTCAAAACATGCATGTATATCCATCCATGAGCTGTAACATTGCAGGCAACCAATAAAAAAATTACAAAGCAAGACATGCTCTTTGGCAAAACCTCAACATCTTTGGAGCAGATCAGTGCTGTGTCTTGCCTTCCTGGCTTCCAGTGGGTGGTTGTGTCTTTGGGTAAAACAACTGATTGGCTGTTTTCCATCTTCCCTTTCCCTCTTCCAGGTCAGATGCGTGCTCTGTCACAAGATGACGCAACAGTATCTGCTGGAGCACCATGAGGTAAGGCCTAACTGGAAAATAAGCCCTAATGATTGTTCGGGATGCTCGTAATATAAGCCCTATCCCAAAAATAAGCCCTTAATTAAGATTGTCAGCCAGAAGGATGCACTGTATTTCCCCCAAAATAAGACCGAACGAAAATAAGTCCTAATGTACCTTTGGAGCAAAAATTAATGTTAGACCCAGTCTTGTTTCAGAGAAACATGGGTAGTAGCCTATTTGGGGGAGGTGGGAAGGACTGAGACCAGGAATGCTCCTTCTAAGTGGAAGGAGCCTTCTAAGCTCCTTCTAACTGTTTCTTCTTTGAAACAGTTTCACTCTGGAACAAGAGTGGCCCTATCTGGAGTAGCCTCCTGGAAGTCAGTCCAGAAGGTTTTGAGGTGAAGTGAGATATAATTAATAGTAACTGTGGTATTGTCTTGTGCCCTGGAAGCTTTAACTGATGCAATTATGTTCACATTGTATATGCCAAGAGATGGGAGGTCCATAAATTTAATTAAAAAATAATAATTGGTGAGGGAATATTTCTCTTGCCTCTAATGGATGCTCATTTTGTACATCACAGATCAGTATACCAGGATTGTTACTTAGTGTGACAGCATTTGCACATGCCTAGTACAGTTTAGTGTTCATCACAGAAAGCAACTGAGAATATAGCAGACTAGAGAGTTTTTGTAGGCTAGCATTTTGTGGGAATTCTGTCTCTTTGGTCAGTATATGTTTCATGTATTGGGTGAACCCAGAAAATAGTGGAACTATTTTTTGGAAAATAATTTGGTGTAGTGTTTGAGGGAGCAGGATAGAAAGGGGGGACCATGAGTTTTCGTCCCACCTTAGGCATGAAAGCTGGCTAGGTGATTTTCAACCGGTCACTCTCAGTTCAATCTACCCCACAGGATGGTTGCTATAGGGAAAATAGGAGGAGAAAGGAATATTATGCATGTTCATTGCCCTGAGTTACTATAAAATTAATAGAGGTGGGATAAAAATACATGACTTTTTGTAGACTCAGGTTTAGGCAATGTACAAGACATCATACAAGGCAAGATACCATCCACACCTCCTGTGTTCCATCGCTAAATCTGACTGCCCAAGGTTCCTTCTGCAAACTCTGAGGCCTTAAACACAACTGCAAAAACTGAACTTTGGGTCCTTTGTTCTTCCCACCCCTGCAGGCTAAAGAATGCCAAGAGCGCTCAGTTAAATGCCACTTTTGCGAGCTGGAGCTGCCATTCCATAAGCTGCAATCTCACCTGGATGCGTGTGGCAGCCGCACCACGATGTGTTGGGATTGTGGCAAATACGTCATGCACAAAGCCCAAGAGGAGCACAAGCTCACCTGCCAAACAGGCAACAGGCCAAGGGCCCCTGGTGAGTTTCACACCTGTAGGTATTGTTGCTTGTTTTGTCCATTCTCCTTCCCTATCAATGCCCTTTTGAAATGCAACCTGGAATTGATGGAGATTGCCTCATCTTTTTGCATCTAGGAGCTGTGTCTTTTTTTCTCCTAGTCTGTGATTAATGAAAGATCAAAATGACCTTCCCTTCCCCATCTCTCTTTCTCTCTTATGATTTCCTCTCTTCAAAATGTAGTTTAGATCAGGGGTCTCCAATCTTGTCAACTTCACTCCTAGAATTCTGGGAGTTAAAGTCCACAAGTCTTAAAGTTGCTAAAATTGGAGACCCCTGGATTAGATAGAAGTCAGGCATTCCTATCCTTCTGTATTTCTGAATCTAACTTTTACCTCTGATATAATGAACATCTCTGTTAGCATTTGTTGACAGCTGCGCTAAGCCTATAATCTGCATCCAAAGTGTCACACAATGAACATAGTCTTTTTTTTAAAAGGGGCACATGACATTGTTGCTCAGAACTCATTCAGCCCTCTCATGTTTGAAAGCAAATCCTCTAACATGGGTTCCTGCTGAATTCAAGCCACCAATAGGAACCCATGTTTTCAATTTACCAAAGATCCTGGCTTGCTCTGACAGTTCACAGGAAGAACTGTCTCCGCTAATAAATAAATGCTGGTAAAAACTCAAATAAATAAACTTGTTCTTTGTTCTTAGCCTAGACCAGGGTCCTCAAACTTGGCAACTTTAAAACTTGTGGACTTCAACTCCCAGAATTCCTCAGCCGGCTATGAAGTCCACAAGTCTTAAAGTTGCCAAGTTTGGAGACCTCTGGACTAGACATTTAGAAATTGGAAGGGGGCAGAATAAAAACTAAGATCCCCAGGAATGCCACATTCCTCACTGGAGGCGAGAATGAGGATTAAGGAAATTGTAAGTATTTAGGGAAGGCTGAAATGAAGTAGAGTAATTTGTAGCTCAGAATATCCCAGGGTTTTCTGTAGCAAAGCAGGGCAAAGTCCAGCAATTCCTACCCATCAGTGACATCACTGCACAACCCCTTCCCTTTCCATTCCTGTGTTGTGACACTGTTGCAGAGCATGGCTTGCACACTGGCATCACTTTGTATGCTCAGACTCCATAAAAAGATATATTGTCCCTTGCTTAGGAGTGAAAGACAATCCGGGTGGCTTGTTTTCTGCTAGTAATTGCGAATTACAGTCTTAGTTGACCTCTTAGCACCATGTTTAAATGTTGCCTCCTTTACCTAGATTTGCTTTTTTAAATTCTTGGAATCCAGTTGTGTTAACTGATTTGACCTGCTATAGCAGGGGTCTTCAAACTTGACAGCTTTAAGATTTGTGGACTTCAACTCCCAGGAATTCTGGGAGTTGAAGTCCACAAGTCTTAAAGCTGCCACACTTGGAGACCCTTGGGCTATAGTGCAAGTGCCCTATTAATCATTGCCTTATCTTGTTGTGTGATGTTAACACATTGATATGATTGTTTTAGTTGCTCAAGTGTTGCATGAATGCAACAGTATGAATTGGTAAGGTTTATTATTATTATTATTAGTGAAAATAATAGTTGATCGAGAATTTGTTTTGAGAACATACTGTTGATTTTGCTAAAACTGGGTTTGTGCAACCCAATTCTAAGCCTCAGTATTTTCCAATTTATCCTAGGAAATTAAAGACAGGGACAAAATGGATGGATGGATGAATTAATTAATTAATTAATACATTCATTCTCTTCCCTTGCTAAATCTGTGTCTAGGTGATTTTGGCCAGTCAAAGGCTGTTGGAAGGGGCACAGAACACTCTGAAATCTTTTTGCAGCTCTTTGATCAGAATGTTAGGACTGATTATTGTCTTCTAACTTCTCACTTTTAGGTTTCAAAACAAATTTATGCCAGCAGTGTAACAATTGGTTTCCAGCAGATCAATATCTACATCATCTGGTAAGAATTTTGGCCATCAAAAATTGGCCTTCTTGTAGCAGTGGAAGTGGCCAGTAAAAAAAAAAAATCTGAAGATTTTGATAGTGACCAGTGGACTCACAAGAGACCAGCATGATGTGTTCCAAGCCTTGGTGTGTTCTTTTGTGTCATGGTTAAGAGTGGAACTTGTTGGAGATGATAATCTATCTCTTGAGCTGCCAGTCACACTTCTGAACAACTGATCTCTTTGTATCCAACCCAGCGGTGATAATTTTACTGCCAAAGACGAACAGGAAATTTTATGAAAATACTAGCTAATATTTTCATGTTAACTGTAGCAGTTAAGGTGGAAGCAGCCACACTTGCAGGATATGAAAAACACTATTGGCTTTTCACCTTGTTCAACGTCTTTATAGCCTAGCATCTTCAGTATATGTAATTTATGGTTCATAATATGTGCCCAATAAATGAATTCAAGAACTATGAATCTAAGAACTAAGATCTATGAGGGAAATGGGTGGTTAAGAAGTGAAAACATACAAACAAACAAAGTTACATGTGTTTTCAAAAGGGCTTAGGTCCATGTAGGTTTAGTTTGTCCTTTCTGATTTTAATTGATTGATGATGTTTCCAATTGACTCAATTACTAAAGGCTTGTAGGGAGATTTCAAATTATTAAAAATTAAAATCAGAAAAACAAAAGAGACAACAATTGAAATAAACTTAAATGCAAACCTTTAATCAAGCTAACCAATAAAAGATCTTTAAAAACTAGAGAAATAAGTTTGGGGCAGAGGGGAAAAATATTCCCTTCACCTTTTATCCCTCCAATTGGAATTATTGAAGTTCAAACCAAGGACTGCCTGGATGCAGACCACTGAGCTTTGGCCTTTGTTGTGGGCCTGGTGTCAGGGCCAATTCTGGAAATGTGGGGCTGGACATGAAGAAAGGGAAATTCTCACTCAACGAGGTGAAAAGGAGGAAGACGTTTTTACCAGAAAGCAAAATATCTTAGTCTCTGAATGTTGGAGCAATTAATTTCTGGGTTATCCTGCCCACTTTTATGACAGCTACCCAACCTACATTAACCAAGCCTTCTTTGAAACCTTTCCTTTATCTCACCCACAGAACGAATGCAGTTCATCTCCCCAGCTTCTGGGGTCTCTCGCCACCCATTCTGCTGCAAGATCAAGGTCTCCTCCATCTCCACAGAGCCCTCCAACTCCAGCTCCTCCTTCCCCTACTTGGAAGATGAAGGCCGAGAAGGATGCGCGCCCCAAGAGGAGGGACAGAGAATTGCCTTCTATCGAAAAAATATCTCTGAGGTCTCCAAGAAGCAAAAAGGCATCTGGCTGCGAGGCCTTCACCTCCATCCTGACCTCCACTGGACCACAGGCCCTCAATGACACGTATGACCAGCTGATCACATGTTCCCAGTGTAACATCCTCCTTCCAAGCCCAATCCTACCGAAGCATGAGGTGAGAAAGGTGAAGCCTATGGGAATGTGGCAATAAGGGAGCCATTTGGAGGAGGGGGTATTATCCAGAGCTGCTGCTGCAGGGGAGAATTCACAGTGGGACCTCCTTCTCTTGGGGAAGCTCCCTGGCATTTGCTGCTAAACAGCTGAAATCCCAGCCATAACAGGCTAATAATATTTAGAAAATGGTGGGAGAAGGGAAACATTGACCCAAAAAATATTTATTCAAGTTTAGTGAGCTTTTTGAAATTGAATTTCTCTATCATGCCTTTAAAAAGGACATTCCTGACCAGACAAATCAGGAACAACTTAAGAATAGTCCTAGATGTCTTAGAATTTTACGAAGTCCACCCCAAAAAACAAATTGCACTTACGTTTTTAGATGCAGAGAAGGCCTTTGATAATTTAAACTGGCAATTTTTAATCCAAAAAAATTCTAATATGAATTTAGGCACCAAATTTGAAAATATTATAACAACCATTTATGATACACAACAGGCTAATATAATAAATGGGGAATATACCCGCCCAATAAAAATAGAAAAAGGAGTCAGACAGGGCTACCCACTCTCACCCCTGCTCTTCATATTATCATTAGAAGCATTACTAATGCGAATTAGACAGAACCCAGACATAAAAGGATTAAAGGTTAAGAAAGAAGAATATAAGTTGCAAGCGTTTGTGGATGATATGATTTTTTTCACTGAAGAACCAATAGAAAGAGGACAAAAATTGATGAATGAATTAGAACAATTTGGAGCAGTAGCAGGATCTGGATCTCTTTCCATTGCCTGTGTGGTTCATCTCCTTCTTTGAGACCTTCACTAAGCATTTTAGTAACATCTGCTTGTTGACATCTGCTATAGTCTAGTTTTCCTGATGAGAATTATTTGCAATTGTGCTTTTGCTCTCTCCTTCTCAAAGAAATGTTACCCATTCTTCACACCTTTAGCACCCACCTCAGCACCTTCCTATCCTGTTCCCCTGCCATGATACTTGGGATCTTAATTATTATTGGTAAGTGTTTATTAAAAGGACACCCTTGGGCTTCTGAAGAGTATTTCTTCCCTTTATACACTTAGTAGCATTCAGAATTCAGGCACAAAAGTATGTGTGAAAAGCAAAGGGGAAAGGAGAAGGAATCTATAGTGACAAAGTAGCTCTTCAGTTCAGAATTCAGACCCACCAGGAATAGGACAGGCAACATCCCCTGGCCTTTTCTGATCTGGTGAATTTTATGCCTTCAGTCAGAATGGGGAGATGTAGACTGGCCAGATTTATTTTTATTTATTTATTTATTTTTGTCAATTGCTTACAAGATAATAGGTATAAGTAAAAACATAGTTATGAATACATGGATACATATAAGAAAAAAAAAAGAAAGAAACAACAAGACAGGGATGGTAAGCATGTTGGTGCGCTATGCATGCCCCCTACAGACCTCTTAGGAAAGGGGTGAGGTCAATAGTAGACAGTCTAAGGTTAAAGTTTTTGGGGTTTGGGGAAGAAACTACAGAGTCAGGTAGAGTATTCCAGACATTGACCACTCTGTTGCTGAAGTCGTATTTCCTGCAATCAAGTTTGATGCAGTTAACAATTTCCACCAAGAATGTCTCCAGTCACCAGCTTAAACCTGATGTGGATTGAACTCCTCATGCCAGCAAACCAAGCGGTTCTGAAATCTTTGAATGAGGGTGTCTTAAGACTGGACCTTCCAGAGTTTTCTGTTGTTTTCCACTACCCACACCTATTTCAAAGCAAAAACAACCCATAGTTGCTTTTGACGCTTTACCCTCAGCTAGAAAAAGAGTCAGGCCAGCATCAGCAAATAGGCATTTAGATTTAACAGCTTCCAGATGCAAGCAGTAGAAGAGCTAGCCTTAAGCAAAAGGCCTTTTTAAAGGTTTTGCCAAATAACTTTGGACCTTGTCATTGTCGTTATCATTAATTGTGCTAGCATCCATACAACCTATTGCATCCACCTCTTCTTCCTCTTATGAATTAGAGATGAATTCTCCTGCCATGCTTTTAAGCCCACAAGGCTGTTTGGAGAGGGCAAATGAGACTCTGGATGAATAGCAAGAGCGGCTGCTGGACACAATGGACCTTGGGAGCAGTTGTGAAAACTCCAGCCTGCAATGAAAAAGGAAGGGACATAGCTCTTTTATTACATTATCCAATGCATATTTCAGGGACCTGAACCTATCAGGAGTGGACAACAGGTGCCAAGCTCAGTCGTGATGGAGGGAGAAAAGAGAAGAAGCTTGGAAATGTTCTGCTTTTACAAGTAATTTTGACTGACTTCAAGCTGGGAGATTTTTTTCCCCAAGGAAAAAGAAACGGATGAGTAGGCTGTGGTGACAGAGAAGATGGTTTCATCTTTCTTCATATCAAACTTTCATTGAATGTCATTTACAAAGTATTGATCATTCCAAGCTCTTAGAGAGCCTGAGATGGGTCTAAGACAACTTGGAATGGACAATTTGGTGCAGCCAACTTGCTGTGGCCAACTTGCCACGGGACAAATTGCCATGGAGAATTCTGCATGAGACAACTCGCTACAGGACAAGAGTTAAATGAATGTTGAAGAAATGGTAGAATAAGATCATTAAAGAAAGAATGCAAAAAGAGGGACAAAATGAAATGTGAATGACAAAAATTAAAATATTTTAAAAATTTATTTTAAATAATTAAATTGAATTGTTGATTTGTCCCATGACAAGTTGTACTGTGGCAAGTTGGCTATGATGAGCTGGCTCTGCCTAGTTGTTCCATTCTGATCTGGGGTAACTCCCATGAAAGCTTTTGCAGCTGTTTAGTGTATTTGTAGAAGAACCTCTTTGTTAATATAATGATCTTCCATATCTTTTGTCATAAAACCATGACCTACATAGTATAGTCAATTGCATGGAGAACTTTTTCTTGAATCTATCATATCTCATTTCAAAATCTCTGAGAAAACTTCAGATTTTCCTACTGCTTATAACACATTGCACTCTAGGTCACATACATTTTGTCATAGGAAAAGTCCTACACAGTTGAGGACTCAGATGAGTTGGGTACTTCCATAGCTTGAAGAATCAGATCAATTCCTGGAAAGTTCTTCAGCTGGATAGTGGAGAAGAAGCAGTCCATAGCTGTCTATTCCATTCCAGAAAAGTATTATGTCATACAAAAAGGAGAACATATTCTTACAGTGAGACTATATTTATCACAGGCAACAAAATGCATTGGAGAGAAAAAGAAAGGAAAATATGGAATGAGTTTTGAAAGTGCTTAAAGCGGCTGACTCTTTAATTTTATTGTCATTTTTTTGACATCAACCTTCGTGATTCTGGAACAGTTTTTTCTGACACAAACTCCATTAACTCTGAGAAATCTTTTAAAATCTTTTTCCCTTTATTTCTTTCTCTTTGAAAGAACATGACCAGATGGGCTGTGGTCAAAGATATATGATATTGTCACACAATCAATCAAGGGAATGAATTAATGTTTACTAAAGTACTTAAAATAGTTTAGAGGCAGTTTTGCTTGAGTTTATGATGTATCTGTGGCTGGTCAATATTTCTTTCTCTTGACACAAACTGCTTCCCTGTTAGGGAAGCTGTCTCCAGGCTCAGATCTGGAGCCTCCCTCAGATTTCTCCCTCCACCCCAACAATGCTCCCTCCACCAACAATCCTTTCAGTTGTTTCCTCTTGTTGCAATTCCACCATCCATTTAATTTCTGGGTCAATTATTTTAATCATTGAATGATTGATTGATTCCATGCCAGTTTTTCTATATTTGAGTTTCTGCTTCAGTCGATATATCCCATCCTGATCCAAGCACAGACTTTTATTCCTGAGGTGTTAGAACCTTGAAAGGCACCAGCAAGGCAAATCCTACTGTACAAATTTGTACAAACATCACGTAGAATATCTCCTCAGCTTCTATGCCTGCAGATATAGAGCTATACAGCTATACAGATTATTGAGTTGGAAGGGACCTTGTAAGTCATCTAGTCCAACCCCCCCCCCCAAGCAGACCCTGCACCATTTTTGACAGATGGCAGACCAGTCTCTTCTTGAAAGCCTCCAGTAATGAATCTCCCACAACTTCTGCAGGCTTGGTTGATTGTTCTCACTGTTGGAAAATGTCTCCTTCTTTCCAAGTTGAATCTCTCCTTGTTCAGTTTCCATCCATTACTCCTTGTCTGGCCTTTTGGTGCTGTGGAAAACAGTTGACCCCCTTCTATCTGTGGCAGCCCCTCAGATATTGGAAGGCTGCTCTCATGTCTCCCCTGATCCTTCTCTTCACCTAGATTGGCCATGCCCAGTTCCTGCAACCGTTCATCATATGTTTTAGCTTCCAGTCCCCTCATCATCTTGGTTGTTCTTCTCTGCACTCTTTCTAGGGACTCAACAACTTTTTTATAGTGTGGTGACCAAAACTGGATGTCAAAGCTGCCCAGAAATCTCTTGAAAGTGTTGGGAAGAATGAGATTCTTTTAGTTGGAACTAAAAGTGAGATAAACATATCAATGACTTTTGCCCAAATTTTCCTATTTTTAAACAATAGTAATTGTTTAAGAAGTTATAATTGCAGTGATAAAAAAACTAAAAAAGAAATGAAGAGAAAAAATAGAAAAGAAGAAAAGAAAAAGAAAACAGACAAGAAAAGAATAAAGAAGATGTGTATAAAAATGATTTCCCCTTCATCATAGTAAATCATTTTTGGAACAAATCACTTTTTCAAAATATTCAACAAATTATTTTCTCATATCCCATTTCTTATTTAGAAATAAATCCTTAAAGCATCATTTCAGTCTTGACATGCAAAATCCAATTAACAATCATCAGAAATAACAATCTATATATTTTAATCAAATAAGCCAACTTTATACTCCTTTTTATTTTTAATAATCTTGATCTTTAATTCCTTCAAATAATGTCATATTTTATTTCTTTTCATTTTTCCTTTGTTTCATCTGACAAGATTCTTCATATCTTTATCAAGCCTATTTTGTAAATTCAATGTAGAAAAATGTCATTCATTCGTCTGTCATTTTTTGAGACCAATCTTGCCTGAAAAAAATTCTTTTTTCATAACAACTTTTAAGCACAGTCTATCTATAGAGGCAGGCATTCTTAAAACTAACTTCTAGGTACATTATTCAAAAATAATTTAAAATATTTTATTTGCTATATTTATCAATTTAGAAATTGCCTATCTCACTCACCAGAGGAATTTTGGGTGGTGCACAAATAAAATGTTAAAAAGATAAAGCCTGAATATAAAAATTTAAAATACAGTAGAGGCAAGGAAAATTTGATTAGAAGCTATTTTAAGTCTTTAAATTTGTATTTAAAACTTCTTTCACAAAGGATCGAAGGAAACTCAGTGCTGTAAAGTCTGTCACGCCAAAGGTTTCTAATAGCTGAAAAGTAATTAGGAAGCAATTTCTGAAAGTGATCACAAAAGAAAGTATGCAAATGCAAATCCTTGGAAGCACTGATTATGACTCCGAACAAGCTCATCTTCCAGAGCTCTGAACCTACCAGAGATTGCTCTCTTGTGGTCTTCTCAGATCACTTGTGGGTGACCTCAAGTCTTCTCCTTCTCTGTAGAAGAATTTTGAAGAGCTGTTCTATCACTGGCTCTTCATTTTGCTGTGGTCGTCAGTTCCACTTTTAATGTGGCCATCTTCCATTCACAATTTCTTCCTCAGAAGTCCTCTTTTCCTCAGATTTTCAGACTCCTTATTTTCTTCTTCTCCATGTGATATTGCATGATAATTAGTTTTGAATGTGACACAAAGAACGTAAGTGAAAGAATCACATATCTCAACTACTTCATCTGTTTCATGGGGAAAAAATATAAGCTTTCCTATCTTAACAAAACTTGACTTATTGCATTTTCTCTCCATTTCTTTTAATTTGATTTTCAAGACTAAACTGCTTTCTAATATTTTTATGCATTCTACGTGTGCTTCTTTGTTATGTTGCATCTGTCTAAAAATGATTTGCAGTTAAACATGCTAATCCTTCAGTTGCGTTAGCTAAATACAAATATAAGGCTTGTGCCTAAAACCGGTGTTTTGATAAAAAAGGCACAAGGTTCAGTTGATGTGACTCTCCTTCTCTTTGCAATGGGCAGGTTTCACTGGACTTTGAGCAGACCAAAGGATCTCTTGCAGCAGAAACAGCTGGTTCGTGAAGGTCATTAAAAACCAAGAACTATTTTATGAAAAGGGCTTCTACAATCATAGCTCAGGTTTGGATTGGATGAGCATCTTCCTTTCCTTGTATTCTGGGACACTGAATTTTTGCAAGGATTATAGGGACATGTACCATAGTGAAGTGGCTGAGTTGCATGGCCAGTTTGCATGGTACATTTCATAACTTTCACATGGCCATTTCATGACAAGGAATTTGTAATCTTTTAAAACATCTCATTTCTTCTTTATTTATGTAAATCAACTGGGGTCAACAATGGAGTGACAGGAGAATGTTGGGAGTCTGAATTTCAGCTTGTTCTGTATGCAAATAACCGGCTTCAAATAATGCATTCCCATTGGCTACTGAGAACGATAAGGGATTGGTTCCTTTTGAACCAAATCCCCTGCAGCCGCGGGAAGGCGGCAAAATCAAACAACTGTCATTGGTTGCAAGCCGGCCGGGGAAAAGGTATAAAAAGACCGCGCGGGCTTGAGCCAATGTTCCATTTCTACATCCTTGACTTAAAATAAAGACTTTGCTGTTGGAACCCGGTCTACCTCGTGTTTTTCCGGACAAAACACTGGCGACGAGGATGGGATCGTCCTAAACGCGAGACCGAGCACGCGGTGAGAGAAAATTCCAGACGACAACAGAATGGCTGGAAAACAACGCACCGCCCGCACCTTTTAATCCCAACGAGGAAGACTGGGATTCGTATGCAGACCGTTTCCAGATGTACCTGGAGAAGCAACGAGATGGAAGACATCTCCGAACAACGCAAAAGAGCCGTTTTCTAAAAGCACTGCGGACCGACCATTTTCAAAATGGCAAAAGCCTGGCGAAGCCCCGAGGTTAAGCAGCTAACCTGGTCCGAACTCCAGAAACATACTGAAAAACACACTACGCACCAACGGTGTCAAACCTCATAAAGACGGCACGAATTCTACCGTAGAGACCAGAAAGAAGGTGAGACGGTAGCCGATTTCGCGGCCGCATCCGACAGATAGGGGGAGAGTGCGAATTCTTAAACCTCGACGAGGCTATGAGGGACCGAGTAATCTTGGGGCTAAGCGATTCAACGGCACAAAAGTAAGCTACTGAACAAGCCTAAGATAACCCTAGTTGAGGCCATCGCGGAAAGCACAAGCCGCTGAAGCGCGAAAAAAGTCGGCCGTTTACCATGAGAACAGATGAACACAAGCAGGGACAAAAAACGCCAGCCACGAGAAGGAAACAATCTCCCCGTTACCACCCACCCACGAAGACTATGGCGAGACGTCCGAGCCAGACGACGGAGACGACGAGGTCCACACGCACGCTGAATGCCGGCAAGAAAGAGCGCGAAAAGAAATTTTGGCGGGAATGCGCTGGGCTGCGGAGGAAGTCACCCGAGAGCGGAATGCAGGTTTCTCGATGCCATCTGCAGAAGTTGCAAGAAACGAGGGCACATCGAGAAAGTCTGCAGGAACAGAAAAAACTACAGCCCGACGAGACCGCACCAATTCCCCCACACGAGCCGAGTCCCGGCGAGCGGAGAGAAAGTGGCCGCGAAACAAGCAAACCGCAAACAGAGAGAATACACATCAAACTGTTACAATAGGGAGCGCTAAGACGGAAAGCGGAAAGAAAGTCAACGTAACAGTGAAAATGAAGGAAACCCTGCGAAATGGAGGTGGACTCGGGATCTTCCTGTCTATGGTCTCGTGGAACACCATAAAGCAACTAGTCCCTGGCATCCAAACCGACAGAACTAAAAAAGCAGCGGCTAAACTCAAGGACTACCAGGGAAACCGAATCCCGGGTAGTTGGCATGGGCCAATTCAAAGTTTCGTACAAACAGCATGTCGAGATACTGCCGCTGACCATAGTCGACCGAGACAGGCCGAGCCTCCTGGGCATCAAATGGTTCACGCCTTTGGCATCGGGATGACCGGGATAGACCGAGTGAGCACAACCGACTGGGAGGAAGACCTAATCCGGGATTCCAGGACGTGTTCGACGGCTCATTGGGCAATACCGGGAAACCCTATCTCGTCCAGTCTAGACCCACAAGTAGCCCCTAAAAGACTAAAAGCCCGGCGAGTTCCGTTTGTTTTAAAAGCAAAGATCGAGGAACAGCTAAATAAATTAGTAGCCCAGGGGTGCTAGAGCCTGTAGACGCATGCCAAATGGGAAACGCCGATAGTCACACCTATTAAGCCTGATGGGTCAATCCGAATCTGTGGTTGACTACAAGGCGACCCTGAACCACGCACTACAACAGAGCGCATACCCGGTGCCAGTAGTCCAGCACTTGCTACATTCCCTGGGGGAGGAAAAATTTTCGCCAAACTCGACCTGGCACAAGCTATACCAACAACTCCCAGTAGACCCCAAACAGCGGAGGCACAGACTATAGTTTACAACACAAGGGGCATTCAGATGTAAGAGACTCCAATTTGGAGTCAGTGTGGCACCAGGCGTTTTTCAAAGCCTCATGGACGCCTCCTAAACGGCAATACAAAGGAGCCGTACCGTACTTCGACGACGTCCTAATCTCAGCAAAAAACCAAAAACCAACTCAAACAGAACATTAAAAAGGTACTAACCAAATTCAGGGAAGCTGGACTAAAGTAAAAAAAGAAAAGTGCTGCCTGGCTAAAAAGAGCGTTCGAATTTCTGGGCTATTTAATAGACGGAGAGGGTATACACCCCACCGAAAAGAAACCAAAGCCATAAATAACGCACCAGAACCAAGAACAAAAGCGAGTTACAGGCATTCTTGGGTCTAATAAATTTTTACAACGTATTCCTACCAAATAAGGCCACAAAAGCAGAACCGCTACACCAACAAAAAGCAATTTGGACTTGGGGGCACAAAGAGAAAAGCCTTTCAACAAATAAAAAGATTGCTAACCCGAATACCGTTCTCATCCAATTCAGCGGCACCTTACACTGAGAGTGACCTGCGACGCATCACGTTTGGAGTCGGAGCCATCCTGAGCCACCAACTTCCGGACGGAAGAGAGGCCGCCCGTCGCATACTACTCAAAAACTCTCTGTCAAAAGCCGAGCGAACTACAGCCAACTGGACAGAGAGGCCTAGCAATTGTGCGCTGGGGTAAAACGTTTATTGAATACCTGTACGGGCGGTTTTTCAAATTGTCACAGACCACAAACCGCTTACTTGGAATTTTGGCGGGAAAAGCCCACACCAAACATCCTGTCCCCGAGAATGACTAGGTGGTCGGAGTTCCTAGCAGCCTACTCATACACCCTAATACACCGGCCAGGGAAACAAATTTCCATATGCGGAGCGCTTTAAGCAGAGCACCAATTGCCAGCAACGGAAGAAGACCGGCACCAACGATGACCGCCCTAACAAATAGAGACCTGCCCGATTCTAACCAATCTCCCGCGAATGATGTCGCCAGAGCCACGGCAAAAGACCCACTGACGGCCCGAATACTTAACTGTGGTAGGTAAAGGCTGGCCGGAAAATCAAAAAAACCGAGACTTTTAAACCTTTCCGCACCAGACAAACCCGAACTATCTATAGAGAAGGGATGTCTACTGTGGGGTGAGCGGGTAGTCATCCCAAAACAAATTACAAACAAGGTTCTGAGCATGTTGCATGAGGGACACCCGGGAATTGTTAAAATGAAAAGCCTTGGCAAGGAGCTATGTCTGGTGGCCGGGCATTGATAAAGGACATTGAATATTGGGTCACCTCGTGCAACAAATGCCAGAGAGCCAGACAAGCTCCTCCAAAGGCACCTATAAGGGACTGGGAAATCCCAAAGGGGCCCATTGGTCGCGGATCCATATCGATCTCGCAGGCCACCAAGGGACACACGTTTCTGATTGTCGTGGATGCATACTCAATGGCTAGAGGTAAAAAATTATGCCATCAATGACAACAGAAATGGTAATAAAGGGAACTAGACAAACTTTTTGCAACCCACGGCCTGCCAGAGACGTACTAGTGTCCGATAACGGACGCTCAACTAACCAGCCTACTATTCGAACAATACTAAGCCATCCCTGGGTATAAGACATGCCTCACAGCGCCGGCTCATCCGGCGGCAAACGGTAGGGCTGAAAGAATGGTCAGGTTTACCAAGGAGGGCCTAGAAAGAATGGACAATGGGGACATCCAAAGCAAAATAACAGGCTACTCACCCGCCAACATATAACACCAAGTACCACAACCAACAAAACCCCATCAGAACTACTGATGGGAGGAAACTCAGATCGCAGCTAGATCGGCTACACCCAAACTTCACACCAGAAAACCCCCTGACTCCTCTACACGATTCAGGAGTTTTAAAATTGGCGATCTGGTATATGCAAAAATTTTACGGGAGACCCATTGTGGTACCGGACAAATCACAGACCTAACAGGCCCCAAGTCATACCGATTAACGGTAGACGATGGCAGGGAGTGGAAGCGGCACATTGACCAGCTCCGGTCCCGAAACTTAGAAAGGAACGATGAAACACAACCAAACAACAACAAAAACGAGGAATTTCAAACCAAAAGAGGGGGGAAACACGAAAAATAAATAAAGAACCGTTAAAAGCAATGCCGAAAAACAAACGAATCAAAAAGAGCAAAATGAAGACTCACTGTTTGGAGAAAGTTGCATGAAGAATCCACCGAAGGAGGCCAGCCAAGCCGGCTCAACCTGCCCGGAGGAAACGGGAGGGAGCGGCGAAGCCGCCGGCCCAAGCAACTCAGGCGGCGGCATGATGCAGGCCTCACCCTTCCAGACGGTTCCAGAGAGAAGCGCAGAGGAAACAGCAACACCCTCCGAACCGGTCGAAGACACGCACACAAATGAACCGCGCAGGTCCAGTCGAGCCGAAGAAGCCCCGCCTACTTGCGAGACTACGTCACGACGTAGGACCAAACCAAGAGGGGAGGGGTGTTCTGTATGCAAATAACCGGCTTCAAATAATGCATTCCATTGGCTACTGAGAACGATAAGGGATTGGTTCCTTTTGAAACCAATCCCTGCAGCCGCGGGAAGGCCGGCAAAATCAAAACACTGTCATTGGCTGGCAAGCCGGCCGGGGAAAAGGTATAAAAAGACCGGCGCGGCTTGAGCCAATGTTCCATTTCTACATCCTGACTTAAAATAAAGACTTTGCTGTTGGAACCCGGTCTACCTCGTGTTTTTCCGGACAAAACACAGCTCCCTTTGCATCTTTTGCTATATATTTCATCTGACAGAATTGTCTTATTGATGAAACCTCTGGTCAGGCTGAGAACTTTCTGAATGTTTTTGGCTTCAGAATACAAACTGTCTGGACTTTGGGGCAAGAGAAGACTTATTAGCCTGAAATTCTATATTCCTCTTACTTCCAGTTAATTAAATATAATGTACGAAAGGGCACACCTTGAGTTTTAAAATATTTTTTTCTGGAATTAGCAAGTTCAGATTGGCTGAGAATGGCAGGTCAGCAAATAGAATTTTTCTTCCTTAATGATTGCATTCTTACTGTCTTTCACAGCATCTTGCTTCCCTGGGATATTGTGAGTAGTGCTGAATTAGAAGCAGCCTTTCCAGTGAGCAAAAATGATCCATAACAAACTTTGTGGTTGCCAGGCTTCACCCCAGGACTCAGCAGAGAATCACAGCAATCAAGACATTTGGTTCACCTTTCAAAAGGTTGGATAGAAAATTCCCAGACACAGCTTGAGTGGACAGAATGTCCATGGCATGCAAGAACAAAACATCACACACTGCAACTGATTGTCCACAACAGCACATGGAAGACAGAGTCTTTGTGTGTCCAGTATACACACTTCAGAGTTTTTTATTTATTTTCTTTACTTAGTTTAGTTTTTCAAGCAAAAGAAAACAAGTATAAGTATGAACATTATATATATATATATACATATACA
>BHFT01018239.1:0-59215 GCA_004320025.1 Laticauda laticaudata
CATCGCGTTAACCAACGGATGGCAAGTGTTTCTCTCCATTTTACATCCTTTTTCCATCCGTTGGTGCTGTGTGACATGGGCTTAAGTAGATGCCTTCAGCAACACAAATAAAAAAATTAGACAGAAGCTGCAGCACAGGTGGAAGAACTCTTGGGAAGTCAGATCAAAAATGAAATGAGGCATATTTAAGTCTCATGAGAAATCCTGTTCCATGACAGTGGATGCAGAAGGACTATTTCTTTGTATCTATTGATACAAGCTCTACAAGGCTGACAAACTCTGGGTACGAGAAATGCTAAGATTTTCAGAAAGATCTTTATTGGCAATGGTAACCTAATACAACCTTGAAAGCCTTCAGGGGAAGTGACCTGCTCAACATATGCCTAGCATTAGGAAGGAGTTACTCTGAGCATCTTTCTCACGCTTCCCCCCTCCCCTGTGCTGAGATGCCTCTTTTGCAATAATCCTATTTCCTCCTCCACTTTCCCAGAACCTGTTAGACATTCCATCACAGTTGTGTCTGCCCAAAAGATGCCAGTAGTGCTTTATTATACTGTGCACTATTTCTTCTATCAACATGTTGCAGGAAAGACAACAGTGAGAAGCTCACAATGAGCAATTTTCATTGTATTTTGGGGACAAAGTTGAGCAAGACATAAGTCAGAATTGGGGTATCAGGAGAGGGCTGTACCCACTTGCTCAATTCTTGTTCCACTCACCTGATTAAATCAAACAGTTTGTGCCTAGCTCATGGTTAAGGGAGATGTCAGATCCATTCCTACCTGCTTAAAAGAAACCTTTGCCTTTACCAAAAAAGGCCTTTTTGTACCAGAAGATCTCTATCATTGTAGACCAACTTCAAATATTCCTTTCCTGAGTATGATGATCAAAGAAGCAGTGGCCTTGCAGTTCCATGCACAGATAGTCCTCAACTTACAATGGAGTCTGTTCATTACAGTTGCAAGTCATGATTTCATTATTGAGGTGTCCACGGAATCACTTTGCTTAACAACCCTCATTCCTGCTCTTCCCAATGCAGCCATTAAGTGACCGGGCAGGTCATTAAGCCTTGGGTACCTCATCAGTGGGGGAGGCCTGGGAGATAATAATGCAGACTCAGGCTTGCACTGCACCACCTCTCCCCCCAGCTCACGCATAGGCTGCTCTGGGTGTCCCAAGGCCTCCACCACCCCTGGGGCACCTCATGTGTTCCATTTCCAGCCTCTTGGGATCTCTTTCTGGAAGCAGCCATTCCACCACGCAGCCTTCTTACAGAGTGGAGGCCACGGGACTCCTTCCCAGAAGCAGGCACCCTTTCTGAATGCATCCTACTTACAAATGCATCCTACTTCAGGGACAGCGCTATTTGGCCTACACTGTATAGGGTGGCAGAGCAATTTGTTGTCCTTTGCCAAAGCAATCTCTGGAGCTTAACAGTTTTTAAACTATATTAAATAACTAAGTGATGAAGGGTAACTAATTTATTTTTCATTGATGTTTTCCAAAGAAAAGTATTTTTGTCAGTTTTAAACTAGTTATTCCAAACAACATGACAGTTGTTTTTGTTTTCTGTTTTTGTTACATATATACAGTATTTATTATCTCTCTTTGTGCATGCATGTAAAATTTATTACATTTATATGCTGCCTATTTCATATTCATCCACCTCTTAATATCACATATTCTGTGCTGTTTCAAATATTACTCTCTTCCAAACAAGATATATTGCTAGAGATATCACCAGGTTTTTAATAATCTGGAGAAAAAATATTTTAAAAATGCATTACATTGTTAATATATCAATTAATTTTCAGTTCTTACCCTCTGAATACATTGGATATCACCAGGCTGTTGTATTAATGTCAAAGTTTTCAGCACTATTATTTTATTTAGCAAAAAGAAAGGACATATATCAAAATGCTATATTAACAATATTTTGAAATGACATTTCATTGCATTTCATTTGCATATTTGCAGTATCAGTCCTGCTTTTCTTCACTAGAGGATCTGGGTTTCTGTTGGTAATTTCTCAAATTACCCTGAACGTGTCAGCTTCACTTGCTTTTGCCTTTGTCAGAAGAAAGGAAGTTTCAGGAAGGTGATAATAGCCACCCAGAATCAACTGACAGTGCTATAGGAGGCATATACATTTAATAAATGAATAAATCATTGTGGGAAGGAATTGCTGCCTTCCAAACCAGACATACATATGAACTTTCCAAATGCATTCATTTAGCCATTGTGTAAGACAGTGTTGGACTACATTGGCTGATAGGCTCAATTCAACAAAGCTTTTCCTACAGTCTTATATTCTTCTGTTGCCTAGCAGGTAATTTCTATTAGCTACCCATCCGGCAAGACCTAGCTATCACAACCGTGGCAGGATCTATTTTCCTCCTGCCAACTGCTTTTTTTGCTTTAATGGCTTCCCATGTATTTCTTGAGTTCACATTATTCCAAGTCAGATGCAGGAGAGGAACAGGCAACCATCCTAAATACAGACCGTTGTTGAAATCAGATCTATCTCAAAATGCACTGCCTAATGGTGGACACTTTGCCCCCCCCCCTTCTTTAATAGTAGGTAACATGTGAAGGGAGGGTTCTGTGTTGCAGCTGTTTCAATACACAACCTTCTTAAAATCCCTTTTCAACCCATGCCTGCAAAACCATTGTGCAAAGCCTGGTGCAAGTTTTGACAGATGGCTTAGCTTGTCAATCTTGTTAGCCATCAAAAGTCATCCTATACTCATTATCTCCAAAATGATAACTTAACAAGTGCAGCTGTGATGCATCACTAGCCCATTCCCTGGTGTTTATGGTGCTACTGGTAGCTGAGAGCTTATGGCAAGCTCCCTAGCATGCAAATGAACTGCTTCATGGAACATTTAAAACAGTCTTCTTCAGATACACAAATACTTCAAGTTGTTGAGTCTCTGTAGAGTTTAATTTCCAAACACAGGACATTTCCCATTCATTCTTCACAGTAAGGTTCCCAGCCTGGCTTGCTTGAATTTACTTGAATGAGATGCAATTGCAAATCCCAACACAAGGAGAGGGGTAAGGGGAGGGGATGAGAGTGTCCTCTAGTTGCCTGTAGATAGGAGAACTAGCAAAAGCCTTACAGTATCCTGAAATAAGGAGTTCTATGAAAAGGGCTCAGTGAAAGCCATAATAAATTTGGGGCAGATCAAAAATAGTGTGGCATTCTGCCTACAGAACCAGATTCTCTTGCCTAAAGAGGTTTGCACAACCCCTATGGCTAACCATAAAGCCCAAATAGTAAGGCTTCAGTTGACATTCCTTTGCTGCATTATTTTTAAACCTTCCATTTATACTAGCAGCCTTGAAATATCCACCTGGGCTTTTTTTAGTAGTGGTTTTGTTTATTTTTATACAATGCGCTATTATAAATGTTTCAACCTATAATCCTACCCAATCTATTGGTTCACTTAGGAAACAAGATATAAAACCTTCTAAAATGGACTTATTCTTAGTTTTTGTTAAAAATGAAATAACTTTTAGTCAAGAGGCTTTAGTGGTTAGCAAACTGTTATTATCACAGCAAAAAGAATGGAATCCCTCCCCAGTAAACATAGCCTCTGGGTTAAAAGCAGAGAATAAACCACAGCTTCACTGTCAGTCCTGATTTCTTTTTCACGTGAGAAGTCAGTGCCCTGTAAAAGACTTCGGTGAAGCAGAAAATAAATGCTGGCATCTCATTCCTGCCAATCCAAAAGCTGGAACCATTTTGAGACCTGCAATTCAGATTCTCCCCTCCTCTAGCAGCCATTTGGGAACCATTCCACTGTGGAAGGAAGGAAGGAAGGAAGGAAGGAAGGAAGGAAGGAAGGAAGGAAGGAAGGAAGGAAGGAAGGAAGGAAGGTTCTAAAGTTTTTGTGGGTAAACTTGCTTGGAGGAAAGCTATTTTAGTCCATGGCAGCAAAAAATAAGGAGTCTGGTGACCCTTTAATAAAATATGTCAGCCAGAAAACCTGATACAAGTTTCCCCTGAATTTTTGACTAAAGGTTGGCTAAACCGAAAAGAGATCCTAGGAAGAAGAAAATGACAACCCATTTCTGTCAGTGTTATCTTCTGAGTAAAATTTAACTCTAGAGAGTTTTTAATCTTACCTTTATTGCTTTCCAGGTGTTCATCTAGATGCATTATAAAAAGAAAAATAATGAGAATATGCAATATATGCAGTAATTCATTTTGCCTGCCAAAGTATTCACAGAAATGAAAACTGAGTAAAGTCAAATGCCATTTTGACTGCATGAATTTATACACTGCCTTTTGCTACCAGTCTACTCATTTCAGTTCTATTCATTTCTCTTTTTATGCATCACATGAAGCTCAAAATGACAGTTTGGTCATATCAATCAGAATGGGGTATTTATTCCCAATTGAGCATGCTTTGAAATACTGTCTTCCTTTCTGACAGACCCCCATATTTAAAATTAACATTCTACGTGAGACCAGGATCGATATCTCCTCATAGTTTTGAACTGCATAGGATTTTCACCCTTTTTTTAGTTAGCAAAACCATGGCTAACTTTGTGTCTGATTACAACATTTGTCTTTTTCTGATAAGATCTGATGCTGCTGCTTTCTTGATAGCCAGAGATTTTGACTAATAATAATCCCATTCCATTTTTTTCAGGAGAATCATTAACCTATTTGCATACAGTGTGCTCAGAGTTTGATATATTTCCTCCAGAATTTCATAAACACTCTGCAAATCTGATACTACTGTGGCTAATTTTTGGTCTTCAAAACTATCAGATATTGTCAATTGTACCAAAAAAAAGCACACACAATCAGGATTTCCACCAAATGCTAGACTAGGAGGATTGTCTCATTTATGATGTAACCATTGTCATAGCATGGTCATTACATTAAGCAATAATATTTTTATATATTTGGACACAATTGTTATGATATTAATAGTTATTAATTTAGGCTTAATGTATTAGGCTTAAGCCTCAGTGACTTTGTTCTTCCTTTTAATCCTGGGAGAATCTGTCTTCTGCAGCATTCCTTGTAAATTTTTTCTATGGTTCATTGTAGCAAAATGCCTGGAGCAAGATGTAAGTTATTGCAGAAGGAGGTCACTTTCCTAGCATATGTATGCATTTGTGCATATGCTTCTGTGAATAAACTGGAGCAGAGTGTAACCAGCTTTTTCAAGACTATCTAGAAATCTTCAAATATACTTCTAGCATATGACTTATAAAATGTGTGGAAACACCCAAAAAATTACTTTCAACCAGGTTATAGAAGCAGGGTGTGCATGCTAGATGTTTATTTATAACAACTGGGATGTAGCCTGCAATTTCTTTACTCTTCCTCTGTCATTACACAACAGCTGAAAGATCATAGGGAAGCGCTGCCTTAAATGATGCAGGGAACATACTTGATTAGAGATCTGAATGTTCTGCCAGTTCTGTTTTGGGGAGTCATAAGGAACAGAGGTGATGAGGCACAATTTACAAAAAACTCCATTGCACAACTGTCTACTTTCTTAAATTGCTCTCTTGAGCTACTGTTTCTATGGATTATTTATTATTTGTTGATTAAGTTTTTAGTCTTGGAGCTGAAGTGTTAGACAGCATCTGTTCACACATCTTGAACCCCAACTAGCCGACTACATTTTTGCCAACAAGGTGGCACAAATGCAACTTGGATGGTCATGTGAAAGTTTGGTGTATGGTATGAACTGAAAAAAATCATTAATTGTTAAACATGTTACAAAAGACCCATCTGAGCGTAAAGAAGCAATCCTTTCCCCTCACATTTGTATCCGTTTTGAAGCTTTACCGATCTTCTACTAGTATGGTCAGTTCAGTGATTTTTTTAAAAATGTGCCACTGATTAATACCTGGGCAGACTTCCTATCTTATAACCTTAAAGTACCGGGAAGCCTAATCAACTGCTTGATAGAGAGCCCTCTCAGAAAAACTCAGTAAAGTCTGTTCAAAAGACTCCATTGCTGCCATTGTTTTAAAAACCCCAGTTCTCTTAAGCTACAGATACAATGTCACAGGAAGAAGCAGAAGGCATAAAATTACAAGAAGCAATGAATGTATTAGTAATATAGTGTAAACAGGACTGCATTATGTCTGGAAACAGGAATAAAGTTTCCTGGAGGCTTAGAATTGTTTTTAAAAAATTATAGTGAATTCATTTAATATAACTTGCTATTTTTCTCTTTATGTTTTATTGACTTGATTGTAATTTCTTTGATTGTTATGAGTTTCCCAGACTCATTGAGCTTTGGGCAGCACATATTTAATAAATTATTACAGTTAGTCCCACAATCAACCAGATCCTTAGACTGGATTTGGCATTTTTAATCCACCTATCGAATCCCTTTCAAGACCTGGGATAGGCAAATGTTGTTTGACGGTGTTCAAGGTATCATCACAGGATATGAACTGTTCCAAGTAAAGCTGTCTTTTGCAGTTGATTGATGATGATTTCATCCATGCTGATGGTATTCAAATGATGCTCCAGTTGATTTTAAATGATTGCAACAGGGCACTGATTACTATTAGCACTACCTTTGCTTTCTTTTGCTACATTCATTCCACTTTTATTTGCAAATCTTTTCATTTTGCATTTTTCTTCTTTATCTTCTATTCTTCTGCCTCAGGGTTCTGTTATGTCCACTATCCAGATATCTTTGTTTTTCTTTTTGACAATTGATAAGTCTGGGATGCTATGTGGCAAGTGCTTGTCTTTTTTTATTACTTTGTCTACTTTGTGGTCCCACCAGTTTTTGCTTGCAGACAAAAGGTATTTCTTGCAGATATTCCAATGCATCATTGTTGCTATGGTACTTTGTCATGCGTTTGTTTGTAGTCAGTCTGTGTGCCATCTTCTTGCAGCAGTTGAACTAGGTGGTCAAGAGTTTCTTCAGCTTCTTTGCAGAGGTGGCACTTCCTGTCTGTTTCTGTCTTCTCAATTCTGGCTTTGTATGCATTTGTTCTTAAGGCTTGGTCTTGTGTAGCTAGAATTAATCTTTTTTTCAACTTTCCTGTTCTTAGCCATTACCAGGTTATCTGCTATGTATGTTCTGCTATTAATAAATTATTTCTATTTACAGTTTATATCACCAAAATGGAAGCATATACTACTGATTTTTGGCAGTAGATGCCCAGAGACCTGCAAAAAAGGGGGGAAGGGGTTGAGGATATCTGAAAATTGTTCTTTCCAATATAATACCAGTATGTAATTTTTAAGCTTTTCCATTGTCTTAGAACCATTCTCCATTAAGTTATTTTTGCTGATTTACCTCCTTACTTAAGCAGGCTGGAAGCTTGGTATCTTTGGAGAAAAATAATGAGACTTATGATATGATATGTTTAACAGATTAATAGAGTTGGAAGGGATCTTGTAGGTCATCTAGTCCAGCCCTCTGCCAAGTAACGACTTGGACAATATATCAAATGGGGCAATTACAACCTTTTGTATCAGAGAGCCAAAATAACATCAGATCAAAGAATCTGAATATCCTCTGGAAAGGATGTACAGCAGGGGTTATATCTCATCCTTCCAACTATTTTCTCTATTCTCCCAAGTCTCCTGTTCCAGAGAAATGTGCCTAGTGATGATTAACAGATTAACAGAGTTGGAAGGGACCTTGTATGTCATGTAGTCCAACCTCCCCCCCACCCATGCAGGAGACCCTACACCATTTCTGACAGATGGCAATCTTCTTGAAAGCTTCCAGTGATGAAGCTCCCACAACTTCTGAAGGGAAGCTGCTCCCTTGTTTGATTGCTCTGTCAGAACATTTCTGTTATTAAATGCCTTTTATTCCATCTTATCAAGCAGTGATCCTGCTGCCAGGAAGGAACACAAAGGAAGAAAAAAGATGGGATGGGAATTCCCTTGGTGATTCTCAGTCCTTTCAAGATTTACATTTGAATATTCCTTTGGTTTTAGGATACTCGAAGTCTAGCAGAATTTGAAGTCAGCCACTTGCCAGAAGCAATCTTAGTTCCTCCTGAAACTGATGCTGTAAAGGAAATTTTCAAAGCATGGGTCAAACAAGGTATGGATAAAAAAATTCTAGAAAGTATTGGCCTGCTTTGTGAAGGTTTTCAAATGAACCAGTCTTTACCAGTGTTTAGAGACATGATCAAGATATGCTTAAATACTATTGAGACAATCTTTATCAAGCAGAATTGAATTTCTCCCATAAATCATCCATGGCTTCAGTTGTTACATCCTCCTAGATTTCTAAAAGGTCTTATTATATTTATTCACTATGGCACAAAAGGCTGAGAGTTGGAAGACTTGGAAAATTTTTATTTTTCATTGCAACAATATGACCAAGAACCAGGCTATTGTCCATAAAGGCTTCTATAACAGTTTGTCTAATATCCCATTTCTGCCCTCTCTATCGGGACCTTTAAATGAAGTAAAAATTATCCACTTTTCTTTTTATTTCTTCTGGTTCTGTCATATACAGTTGTTTTCCTACTGCTCTCTCATTTCTTTCCTTTTGCAAATTATTTTGGATTGAAAGAACATGACATTGCCAACTCTACTCAACTGGTGGGAAAAAAAGATCCTGAATCAAGTTGTCCTCCTTTAGTTTTTCACAGCACACTCTTTCTTCTGACTCCTTCCGGTCCTATTTTTGGAAATATTGGCCTATCCTTATTTCCCAGTTCCTGGGCTCAAGCAAGCCATTATATCAAGCTATTTGCTATAAAAATGCCAATCAGCATGTTCAGTGGGAGAGGAGTACTTAAGTCTGTGTGTAAAACAAGAAGACTTTGAATGGGTGATTGAATACAAATGTGAGTGACCAGTAATTAGGGTTGCTCTACACATGGTCAAAAGTAAACAACCTGATATTAAATGAGACTGACCACATTAAGAAACAGATGAAAAGTATATGTCTGCCTAAAAAGAATAATTTCTTTTTGTAAAGCTCTTTTTGTAAAGCCAGCAGAAAAAGGTACAAGTAATTTGAACACTACTTGTTATAAATTGAACTCATATTTGATAAAGAGCAGCCAACCAGAATTCTTTCACAATACCTTCTTAACTTTTCTTTAATAAAACTTCCTTATGAGAAGTTCTTGGTTTCTGTGTGCCTGTTTAATTAGCTCTTGTCTAGCTTGCTTGAAAAAGTTAGAATGAATGAGGACCAAAGGATAGAAAAATATGGAAAACTGTTGGTATAAACTAGTTTTATTATATTTTCCTTTTTTAAAAATCTCATTTTTCCTTTATGGTTTTAATTTATTTGGCTTACTTGCTTTTACTCTGCTTTGTATACTATATAACTTTGTTTACACAGAAAAAGAACAGAGTGATATGTATTAGTATATAGAGCCATCACACTACATATACATGTAATAGTTTTGTTTTTGTTCCATTTCAGAATATGAAGGGTATCATAGACACATTGTTTGCTACTGCACTGTGGGCTATCGATCATCCGTGACAGCTCAACTCCTTAGTGACTACTTGTGCTGTGAGACAAATGAAAATTTCATTACTTCTTCCATGATTTACAATCTTCAAGGAGGTCTAGTGAAATGGGCCTCTGAAAAGAGGTGGATGGTAGACCAATATAACCATCTATCATCCAAAATGCATCCTTACAATGAAGTCTGGGCAAAACTCCTAGAGCCAGAGTTCAAGGTAGAGACTGAAGGAAATGTTTAAAGATGGTCTTGAAACAAAATATTCCAAGCTAGGACATGAATTTCAAAACAACTTATTTTTCTGAACATTCAATCTGAAAATTTTTTTTAAGGCCCCTTAATCATTCCAAAAGTGGTCCACAAGACAGCTCCATAAACTTCAGAATGAAATAAAGAATTGCACCAACAAATAATTGGGAGGACTAAACCTCTGGTCCAAGAGACAGACCTAGATTGGATCCTGCAATATTATCCTGGGACACATATATTTGCCTTCATTCGTAATAATTTTTGAGACCATGTTTCAGCCAATTTGCCTATGATGTTTATTGTTTGCTCAGTTTGCTGCAACTCTTCCTTGATACCACTTCTGAAATTTCTGAAAAAATATTTGTAAAAATATGACAGAACCCTCACTTGGAGGCTACTGATGCAAAATGTTTTTATATGGGTAAAAATCTTGGTCTCTTTGTTTATAACATAATTTTTCAAAGCGGTTTGTTGGTGAGGAGAATGCCAACAATTTTGTTCTTTTTCTGCACTTCTTCTCTAATAACTAGGTTTTTCATTAAAAGAATTGTGAAAGTACTTGGAAGATTTTTCAAATAATTTGTTTGACAATAGTCTGAAGGAGAATTTAATTTTAATGAAAAATTATCATTAAAAGTAGCACATTTTTGTGATAGCCATATATTAGCTTTAGCATTTTTCTTCAGTGGTCTAATCTTCTGGAGACAATATTTCTTTGAGAATACTACAAATATTTAACTCATATTGTCTATCATTCTCTATTTTGCAAATCTAGATAATAGGTTAATCCAGTAACTAAGTTTAAAAAGTTGTGAATACAGCCTCAATCTCCAGTTGTGGGTTTTTGCATCATTTTGGACAACTGAGTAGATAAGACTTGGACACTGCCACACAGTTATGTTTTGGTGTTTATGCAAAATGATTGATCAAGACTGAGCTAAATCTGAGTCTCTTTTGTATTAAAACCAACTTTTTTTCCCTGCTCCTGTCTGGGCCCTGCTGTTGTCATAACATGGTATCCTGACCTTGACTCAGTAATGTATATTCTTAAAATGATCAACCGTCCTCCTTTAGGGAGGATAGTCCTTCTTTGTAAGTTCTGTCCTCTCTTGAAAAGTGTCCTCCTACATGTCTTCCTTTTTGATATTTGAAGACTAATCTGTAAATCTCTGTATTTGATCAATGCCGATCCGATCCGTTGTATGTGATGTGATGTATTTGTATTTGACATGACGATTCATCAAAGCTTGGTACAGTGCGGCGAGATGCAATTATGAGACTTATGTGCTCCACAAAGGAGAATTGTTCTGAGAGAGTGTGCCGCACAGAAGAGTGCACTGCACACAAGTGGCTTTGTTTTTTTTCTTAAATTTATTTTCTGTCCTCCTTTTCATTGTAAAAAAGTTGGTCACCTTAGTATTCTGCAAATCTGATTTTGGCTCTGGCTGTCCCTTCTCTCTTGCTTCTGCTTTCTCTATCCAATTCTATCCTATCCAATTCTAGAAAAAATTGCTTCTAAATATATGTCATCTTACTGCATTGTGCTTTTCATTTTGGCTTTTTGTACCCTGTGAAGTGTCCTTCCTCAACCTTGGCAGCTTGAAGATATATAGACTTGAACTCCATGAATTCCCCAGCCAGCATGGCTTGCTTGGGAATTCTGGGAGATAAAGTCCACATATTTTCAAGCTGCCAAGATTGAGAAATGCTGCTCTTATTTGATTGAAAGTACATAAACATCACGACATTGCTGGGTTTATAGAACATTCTAATCCAGATCAGTTAAACATTTAGCAATGCATTTCCCCAACATCCTCAGCTTGATTATTGTTAACATTCACTAGACCTTTTATGATTTAGCATGTAGTGCAAACAGAGCTGATTTCTTTTTGAGCAAGATAACGTCCTGTGTATTTTGTATTGACTGCCTTGGTGTGGTGCCTGTAATAACAATTACCAGCAACCTACCAGGTGAAATCAGTTTGTGTTTCTTAACACAAACAAAACTTTTCTACAAGAACTTTAGTGAGGCAAACATTCACAGCCAGGGTGAAAATGAGACGGTCCTGGCTGAAGTTTGTCTTGGTTGGACTTTGGCTGTCAGAATCTTTAATATTAACCAATCCAAAAGAATGCTTTTTTTTTCCTTGTTCAACAAACCCTTTTGTCTTTTTTTTCTGATATTTAAGAATCTGATTATCTTTCCCCCTTGCTAGATAGCTAATGGAAAAAAGTCACAAACTACTCTAGCCACACTGAAAGATTTGCTGGTTAGGAATTCTGGGAGTTGAAGTCTAGGCAACCTAAAGTTGCCAATGTTGAGAAACATTGCTTTTACGTACATGACTTTTTACCTGAAAAATTTCCAAATACTATTGTTTTTCCTTGATGGAGAGCAATTTTAACCCCCTATTTTGGTTGCTCTTTTTTGTATTTTTGTAGCTCAGGTTTTTTTTAGTATATTGCTGTGTACACGACATTCTTACAATTGTTGCACTACATTGCATTGCACACCAGAACAACTAGACACAAGAACAGTTTTTTCCCCAAAAGCCATCACTCTAAACAAATAACTCCCTCAACCCTGTTCAACTATTACAAAGTCTGCACAACTATTACTGTTAATCTTGTCATCACTCCTTATCACCCATCCCCTCCCACTTATGTCTTTATGACTAACTTTGTTGCTTGTATACTTACGATTTATATTGACTGTTTCCTAGTATGATTGATTGCATATTGTACCTATGACTATCATTAAGTATCATACCTTATGATTCTCAACTCCTGACAAATGTATCTTTTCTTTTATGTATACTGAGAGTATTTACACCAAGACAAATNTTTTCTTTTATGTATACTGAGAGTATTTACACCAAGACAAATTTCTTGTGTGTCCAATCACACTTGGCCAATAAAGTATTCTATTGTTCTATTGTTACATAAAGGTATTGCTTTCAAACTTTGGCCACTCAAGATCTCTCATGGGAAGTTGTTTCAGATTCTTTTAGTTCTGGGTTCCCAGACATTGGTGCAATTTGACCACTGAACCCAAAGAAGTGCTCCAGAGCCAAACTGATGGAATGTGTTGATAGGTTTGCCTATATTAAGGAAAATGACACTTATGTTAGTTACCTGGAGCTTTCTTCTGCTCCAGTCAGAGCAGAATTACCCATTGTGCTAAAAAAAAAAAATCTCATATATCGTACATGTACATTTTACAAGACTCTCATGAATTGACATCCCTCCCTTTGTGTCAGTCTCTGGGAAGAATGCCTTTTTTTTTGGTCTTGGTTTGGGTAATGTAAGCACCCTTTAGAATCAACCAAAGGACCCAGCAAGAAACTGCTACCCCAATTTTCTGTTTATCAGATGGCTTAAAGTGGTATTTCTCAAACTCAGCACCTTTATGGACTGAGAAACACGGGTTTAGAGCAAGGTTCTCCAACAAGTACAGAGAACAGCAACCAGGATGATTAGGGGACTGGAGACTAAAACATATGAAGAATGGTTACAGGAACTGGGCTTGGCTAGTCTAGTGAAGAGAAGGACCAGGGGAGACCTGATAGCAGTCTTCCAATATTTAATGGGCTGCCAGAGAGAGGAAGGAGTCAGGCTATTTTCTAAAGCACCTGATCAGCTCCTTGGGAAGGGTAAAATGTAACTTCCAGAGGAGTCCATTAACATCACTGCTAGCTATTTGAAGAACTATGAAAAATTAAGAGCTAGCACAGACTCTCCTGTAGTCTTTTTCCCTTATCCCTATTGTATATAAATTCTGTGATGCAGTATAGAATCATGGTAATGGTTTAAATGCGTTCCAAGTTTTCCTCAAATTTTGTAAGAGTAGGGCCTATACAAAGCCTTTCAATACTGGTAACATAGAGAAAGAAAGGGAAGAGAGGGAGGGAGGAAATTGTGTGGCTGCATCTTCAGAAATGTTCCCAATCTTGGATTTACTTTCTTATCAGGTGATAGGAAAACTTGTCTATATATTATGCTAGTGTTTGAAACAGCTCAGCATGGCACAGACAGATAACAAGAACCGTCTTGGGATGGTGAAACCATGAATACTTTTATTTTATTTTTTGTAATAATTAAGTTAGAACAACAAAATCTTGGCTACAAACTCATGAAAGATAACATCTTTAAAAAGAGATCTTTAAAAAAGGAACAATTGAACAGTACTCATCAATGTAGGCCTAAACCACTCCCTACAAGGACAAACTATTTCAACAGGACTGACAAACATGACCAGAAGGATCCTGACCAGAAGGTGGGATCCTGCAAGGTCTTCCCCTTTAGAGTACAGAGCCTCTATTCCCTCAAGCACCATGTAAGCTGATAGTGCCAGTTCACAAAATGAATCATGAAATATGTCACAGTTGAACATATAGTTGACCATATATGAAATGGGGAAGGTAGGAGGTAGCTATCACCCTTTGGTCTCTTCTCAGGAGTTATATGACCAGAAATCTCCAGTCTTTATTACCTTGGAAGGTAATACATTCCCACTTTTCATGTAATCACGAGTGAAGTTGGGCAGGATAAGCTATTTCAAGAATCATACGGTTGTTCATGCATTAACACTGCAGGCTAAGCCACAATAGCCAGATTCATCCAACATGCTATGTTGAAACAAAGCAAACCATGTGATGGCTTGACTCAGTGCATGAATCAAGTCACAGATGTTCCTGCCCATCTATTACTCAAGGGTAAAACTCTTCAACTTTGCCACCAAAACATCTGTCAGAATTGGAAATTTAAGTATCATTGGATCTTTAACTGAAGAATTAAAATGCATTTAAAGTCATTCATACTGATCAAAGACAGTAAGGAAAAACATCCAATAAATTCAACAATTTAAAAAATTACTATTATTTTGTGACATTCATTCATGTAAGTTTCCAAAGTCAGGCAAGCTACGATAGGAAAAATAATTGAAACATCTGCTTTATATATTTGTGTTTCAAGTGCCCTTCTTCCTGACTCTTACAAAGGAACATTTGAAATCATGACTTCTCATACTCAGAAGGCCAGGCAAGAAAAACTTCAGCTTAGGGAATGGGAGGAATGATTATGCATATGAGAATACTCCAGATGTTTTCCATTAATATCTATGTAACATTTTAAAGATCTTCTCTTCCTCTTTTCTTAAGGCAAGATTTTATCCAATAGCTCACTGATCAGCTGCCTTCCAGCCACTGAGTTCAAAGGCACTGACATATGTAAAGTATATGTTTTATCAGATGCACAAAATGCAAATTGTATTGCATTGATTTTAAGGCAACTTAGATCATATTAAACATATTAAGCTACCTGTCTTTAAATTTGGCTGTATTGCATTTACTTTCTCCCTTTCAAGCTCACTCCAGCCCATTCATATCCCCTTCTGCTTTCTCATGAGCAACTGCCTAGCTCTGGGCCTGCAAACAGGTTGGAAAGACACAATTGCATTTCTGCCTGACTGGGAACTACACAATCAGAACACAGCAGGCTGTTGTAAGCCCTTATAATCCAGATCAACATGCCAGTATGGAGGAGACATTCTCCTTGTCTTGAGGCATTTGATAGGCCTTCCTAGACAAGATTTGCCTGAGTGAGTGAGTTTAGTCAGGCAGCAGGAGTCACATGTAAAATGGTAAACTTGCAAGCCTGTAACTGTTAATACAAGGAATTAATCAGGCGGGCACTTGACATACTCCCAAATTTATCTTAATGACTGTAAGTTTACTCTGTTCTGAAGCCACTGTCTTCCTATATTCAGGCATAGCAATTTTTGCCTCCATGTTTTGTCTCTAAAAAAACCCGTATTCTGCTCCTGCTTAGCCTGGAAACACAGCTGGGCAAGCACTGGCTGCAGGAGATGCCACTGAGATGCTTGCTCAGAGATTCTTCTGGAAGCAGCACAAACATGTAGATGCGGCTGGAATACTTTCCAGGTGGTCTGCTCCAATTCAGGACAAAAAATGGACCTCAGTGGGTTAACTAAGGTTTGAGAAAAAAATTGGGGCAAGAAAGGAACAGGATGTCCATACAAGTGCAGAACGCTTTTGGCTTTGTTTTCATTTCCCTAGGGTGCCGTTTGCCCATGAGGGAAAAGTGTCTAAATGGAACATGAAACGTCCCCAGGTGTTGATGGCCAGAGTTATGCAAATGACTCCGATGATGTTCATCACAATTCCAGTTTTAACCTGGAGGGAAGATAAAAACAAAGAAAACAATGAGCAGTCCAAAGGTTCTGTGGCTCATTCATAGAGCAAGCAAGAGGAGAAGTCATTAGGCCCATGTCAGATTGTGATGTTTTTATAACGGGAAGGGAATCACACCATTCTCCCTGTTCCAGGAATGCATTGTACAAGTACCCTTTGCTCCCCCTTTTGCATATTCTGGGAAATTCCAAAGAACAAAATGAAAACACCAACAACCTCCCCCTCCATTTAAAATTTAACACCGTCACTGGGGGAATTGTAGCATTGGACCTTCTGAACTTCTCATATACAAACTAGACTCAGATTTAACTGAGACTCACTATTATGCAAGATTGTTCCAGTCATCAGAGATATATACCTGTTTTATTCTAAAGAGAAAAAAAATCCAATGCTGCTGAATTGCAGGAACAGCCTGAATAAGCTGCTATGGGATAGGATGGGAACTTTCGGTCCATTTTGTTACTGCTTCTTCCTAATTTGTTTTCTGCCTTCAAAGTGGGAGTTACAACACTAGTTTTATGGAAACTGGGGGGAGGGAGGGTTAGAATACATATATCACTGAAAAACCACTGAGCTTTTCTGGTGCTAACAGTAATTTATTTATATCCTACTTTTCAAAAAGGAAAGTGTAGTATTTCAACAAGTTCTAAATTAGCAGTAGGAATGCCTCAAAATTTACACTTGGACACCAAATTGAAACTCTAGTTTTATATTTCAAAATGAAGATAAATCCATTTTTTCAAAACTTTTATTTAAGTCTACGTTCCCATAGAAGAAAAAATATCTGGCTTTTCTAACACTGCCTGTTGTGTGAGCCTTTGCATACAAGTGTGTAGAGCTTTTTCTGACAGACACAAGCATTTTAAGTGGTATGCCTAAAGACATACTCCCAAAAGAAAGCAAGTTCAGGATAAAAAATGTGTTTTATTTGAACCAATTTAAACCAAAATGCAATGGCAACACAACACCTAGCTTTACCCTGATGGATACTGAAAATCAAAGAAAAGTCAGATCTAGTTGCTATTTCCATGGAAGATAAACCCCAGTATTGAAAATTAGACTAAAAAAATATTTAAAAATGGATTTCATTTCTATATTCCTGTCAGCTGGGTATATCCTTGAAGTTATTCAAGCATTACTAACTCAAAGGAAACTTACATAGAATTACAGTATAAACTTGACAACGAAAATCCCTTTCAATTGAATAAATAATTCTAGCTTTCATATTTGGGTTGATCTCCAGGATGTTGGAAATACCTCTACTTAAAAAAAATACCTTGCCTTCTTTTTAAAAACTTGGCTATTGTAACTTCAGTTGAAAGCAAAACTGCCAGCTTACCATGTCAGCTACGTGGAGATGGCCGTATGAGAATACAATGGCATTTGGAGGGGTTGCTACAGGAAGCATGAAGGCGAATGAAGCACTGAGAGTGCCTGGGATCATGATGTACAAAGGATTGACTTCAATGGATTGTGACTAGACAAATAGAAACAGAGAAGGAATGGGAAAGAAGAGAGAGAAACATTTACAGTATTGAACTGACATGTGGAAAGACATGCTGGTCTGAAGCAGCAAAGGAATGTTTTAGAGCAGGGGTAGTCAACCTTTTTATACCTACCGCCCACTTTCGTATCAAAATTAGTGGTAAAATTTTCTCTAACCGCCCACCGGTTCCTGAGTAATGGTGATTTATAAAGTAGGGGACAAAACCCCTACCGCCCATCCTGAAAGCTGGAACGCCCACTAGTGGGTGGTAGGGACCAGGTTGACTTCCCCTGTTTTAGAGGCTCCCCCTATCTATTCTAAAACCACTTCCAGGATAGAAATACAACATAAGGGAAATGGTGGAGCTGGCCAAGCATTCTGTACTCCTTTCAGAGGCCATAAACAAAAGTCAAGGTTGAGGAAATCATCAGTTGTGTCTTAAAGGACCAAACTAATGTATATTGTGTCTCTTGACTGCCACATCAGAAAAAGAACAAAATAATTTCAGAGGCATAGGTTGTCCCATAATAATATAGCCTTGGCCTAAAAAGCTGTTGGGCAGAATTAATATGGTATTAAACAACAGGTTGTGATTCAAGGGTAACTCTTCCCACAGTTCAAAATAGGAAGAAATCTGGAAAGCAGTGATTTCTACATCAAAAATATATCTTCCCTTACATACTCTTCAATGGTGGGATTCAAAAACTTTTACCACCGGTTCGGTGGGCATGGCTTGGTGGGCATACTTTGTGCTTGGTGGGCACACACTTTGTGCAGGCGGAGAGGCGTTTGCGCAGGCGCAGAGGCATTCCAACTCACCTCCTGCAGGCCTGCAGTCTCCCGGTCGCTTCAGCAGCTACCGCTCGGCACTCTTTTGGGCCGCGCAAAGCAGCTGTGTTTCAAAAGCGGAAGATAAAGGTGTGCATGGCAGCCTGGGCGGGTGGGTGGGCCCAACAGCAGAGCAGCGGAGAGAACTGGTTTGGTGTCCACTGCTCATCGCCATTGGTAGAACCGGGCCGAACTGGTAGCATACCACCGATACTCTTCCCATACAATAATAGTTGCTGCAGTTATACACTGGAGACAAATTCCTTGTGTGTCCAATCACACTTGACCAGTAAAGAATTCTATCTTGCAATTTGATAGTGTGATCAGATTGTACTGAAAAAAATGAACCATGCTCTAGGGCAGGGGTGTCAAACTCGAGTTGTCACAGTGGCATAGTGGCATCACATGACATGTCGTGACCTTTTGTTAAACTGGGGAATGGGCATGGTCAGTGCATGATGCATCCAGGCTGCAGGCCACAAGTTTGACAGCCCTGTTCTAGGGCAACTGCTCTGAGAAAGATTATCTCCATATACAAACAAAGGAAGCATAAATATTTAGTCATCAATTCAAAAGCTCCCTCAATATTTTTGTCCTTTTTTATTTTCCCTTCCATTGAAAGCTGTTTTACTCCCTTGTCCTTCAATATTTCCCTACAATGCTATTGTTCTCATGGTCATGCTGGCTCAATCCCCTATTCTAACATCCTGTTCCATTGTTTTGTTCACATAACATGCTTCACCTGGTTTCTGAATGAACCCATTGTCTGAATTCGCATAAACACTGAGCCATAAACTAAATTTCACACAAGATGGAACATCACAAAAAAATTAACCAAGGCTACCTTGCTGTAGGAATGCAACTGTTGGCTTATCTGGTTAACAAATCTGATTATATATGTATTATATATATTATCGTGTGAACATATCTATAAATGCATAACTGAAATAAATGTACCTTCAACTGCTATTTACCCTTGATTTTACTTTCTTCCTTTCCTATTCCTTGTGTTCAAATATTGTGTGTATGTGACTTTAGTAATGGATCATCTTCTTTATAACTATGCATATTGATGACGTTATCAAAGCAACAAATCATCCAACTGGTCCTGCTGCTTTCAATTAATCAAATAAAAGTTACCTCTTAGAGCCCCAAACTGAATCCGATCCCATAAAAGACACTAGATGATTCCCCAAGCGCCTAATCCAGAAGCCTGGATATTCATGCACCTTGCTGGAATGGTTGTATTAGGCATTACAAAACAAAATCCTCAAAATAAATATCGGCCAAGAAAAGAGCTTTACCAATGATGCAAAGACAGGCAGGAAGAGGGTGGCTGTGGCCACATTACTGGTACATTCGGTGAAAATGGCGATGACAATTGAGAGAACAACTGCAATGGCCCAGGGAGGAATGGTTTGCAGTGGGGTCATCTGATACCCCAACCATTTGGATAGCCCTGAAGCCTGGTAGATAAAGGGAGAAAAACTGAGTTAGAAAGAAAATCCCCTAAAATAAAAACATTACAAAACTAAATTTATATAATACACAAGATCTCCATTTTTAAAATGGAATAGCTGTATTTAGGAATATGATTTGCCCAAATAAATAAGTCATGTTCAGCTTAATGTGATGGGATAACTTACACAACATATTATCATAGTGGCTACAATATGCTGAACCACAATCTACCCAACCCATTTTAATGTAAACTAGTGCAAATCCAGGCATATTCCTCTCTTAACAATGAAGAAAGATTGTGCCCTGCAAAGATGAAACACAAACCTTCATAGCTAGGTAAAAGTCAACTTCTCCTGAATGGTGGAGATATTTTTATCACCCTCCAGTTTCAAATAGAACCTCCAAATTCAGAAAAAAGTATATCCCTGTAGGTCTATGGCCAAACAACTACTGGCTATTAGAAGGGTCATAATACAATATTCAGATCAGAATAGTGGAAATCGTGTCTGGATAAGTTTAGCTTAGAAACAGATGAATTTCACATCAATCACACTGGAGGAAAGGAGGAAAAATATCTGGTTTTTTTTACTGCCCCAGAGCAGTGATGGGATTCTAATTTTTTTTTACTACCGGTTCTGTGAGTGTGGCTTGGTGGATGTAGCAGGGGAAAAAGACTGTAAAATCTCCAGTCAGAGGTGGTATTTGCCGGTTCTCCGAACTACTCAAAATTTTCGCTACCGGTTCTCCAGAACTGGTCAGAACCTGCTGAATACCACCTCTGCCGCAGAGGGAAGGACTAGAACCAGGCAGTAGGAATTGCAGAAAAGCATACCGTAATTTTTGGTAATTCTCAAAAGAAATATCCTAACACCAGTCTACTCTGGGCAGTACTGGGAGATCGCTTTGCTGGAGAGGTTTTTCCCCCTTTCATTTAATTGTACCTGATATTGAAGATTTCCTCTACAAGTTCCCTTCAGTTTTCCTTGCAACTGTGCTTCAGAAGTGGTCTCCCATTGTCTCCTTCCTAGGAGAAAGTGACTGGCCCAAGGAGGCTTTGTGCCTAAGGCAGGCCTAGAAATCTCAGTCTTCCTGTTTCTAGCCTGAAACACCAAACCAACTCTCTGGTGGAGCTTAAACAGCAGTTTAGTGAAGGAAGCTGTACTGACATCTCTGACTAATTGGGAGACTGGATGCACATGATGTCTAAGATCCCTTCCAACTCTATGGCTGCATTCACACATAAATTATCCCGAACCAGCAAAACTGTTCTTACAAATAGTTGGCAGAATTTAGCCATCCCTTCATAACAAAGCTGCTTTTTAGAAAAATGGGTTAATTTCTAAGCCACAAACCTAAGAATATAACATTATGGAGACCTTGGTGCTCTCTGAGCTTGGTTGTTTGCTTGCAGATGCTTCATTATCCAACTAGATATCATCAGTGCATGATGTTATCTAGCTGGGTACTGATATATCTGCAAGCAAACAACCAAACCCAGAGAGCATCAAGGACTCCACAGTTCAACTCAGATCTACAGATATTCTATTAGATGCATTATTATTCCATGCACCATTTTTTCCCATCCCAGCTACTTACTTGATGGTTATTGCAAGTGGTGTATTAGGCAAACATAGCTCAGTAAAGAATGTTATGGATCCTTTCCTGTGTTTTATTTATTTATTTATTGTTTTATTTATTTATCTCTCTCACTCTTTATTGATTTGATTTGTCAATCGCTTACAAGATATAAGTATGAATATATATATATATATTATTATATATATATATATATATAATATAATATATATATATAATATATATATATTATATATATATTACATATATAATATTTTTTAAGCTCTCGCGGTACTTACATTTGTGCTGTTTAGCTTCCTTCGGGTATTATCCCACGTCATTGTTAACAGAACTACAAATGACGTGGGATAAATACCGAAGGAAGCTAAAGCACAAATGTAAGTACCCGCGAGAGCTTAAAAAAAAAAAATATATATATTATGCTGTTTAGCTTCCTTCGGGTATTATCCCACGTCATTGTAGTTCTGTTAAAGTTGTAGCTCATTGTAGTTCTTGTAAAGTTGTAGCAACGTTTCAGCAGAATCTCATCTGCATCAAATCAGGCTTCTGAATATTATATATAATATATTATTATATTATATATATATATAATATAATATCAATTAAAATACATATAAGTAAGATATGATAAGAATACAGGAAATATGTATGAATAAATAGGGACAATAGGACAGGGACGGTAGGCATGATGGTGCATTTATGCACGCCCCTTACCCAACTTTTTTTGCCTGGAGAGAAAGCAACAATCTCAACTTTTATTCCATGAGATGCAAAACGTATTATACTGTATATTCTTCAAATATACAAATATATAAGCAATGTCCAGTTCCACGGGAGCCACATAAAATCCTCACACAACTCTTTCCACATTCATGAGGTGTGCACAGGAGAATTTGCCTATTTATCTTAAAGCTATGAGAGTAACCCACAATAACTATCTGCCAGCTATAGAGGAAATAGCTCACAGTGTCTGCTTCTAGTCAGCCAGAGCTCAGCTATAACTGGAAACACATTAGAATAAGAGCATTAATATCTTTTGGGTGACCATATACTCTGCAAGGCATTAACACCAGAAGAAGGGATATGCCTGGCTGGGAGGCACAGGAACCTCTTTGTCTGGCTCCTGTGTTTCTCTCTCCTGCCAAAGCTCTTTCAGGAGAACAAGGGCAGCCTGTTCCTTACAGTCACTGACTGCTCAATTTGAATGGCTGGTATTTTCGTATTAAACCTACAATTTAAAATGTTGCCAGATGAACTGTTGCTGAATAACCAACAAGCTTGCAGCCTAACTATTAGATGCTGCTTCCCAAGAGCTAAATTTAGGTCAAGTTCTCCTTGTCCTGATGCCATCTGAATGCAAACGGCAGCTGCCTGCCAGTCAGGAATAAGCACTCTGGTTGGGTGCCAGGCTGCAGGGTGAGGGGCTCTCCTTTTGAACCCCACAGAACCTCATATGCACAATCCTGAGTGGTTTGCCGTTAGCAGCCACAGTTGCAACAGCAAGCATGTTTTCTGGAAAAGCAAAGCAGAATGTGCTCATTGATTGGTGCAGTGTGCTGGCCGAAAAATCACTTGTTTTGTAATCAAGAGTTCTCCAGAAAATGTAGGACATGGATTTACCCAAGGACTTCAAAAACTTATGTCATAAGATGCTGATCTTTCCCTTTTCTGAACTGTATTTAAAGCCCAGGATGCCCCAATATTACCTACAAACATGAATTGGGGAAGATAAATTATCCTTTGTTTGTTTGTTTAGGTCTTGAATTTTGAGGCCACATGGTTGATTTATGATATTTTAAGAACTACAAAAGTAGCATCTCCCAAAATTCAACAGGCTCTGCTTACAGCCTAATCTCAGGCCTGGGAACAGAAGAAGGTCCTAAGAGACTCCCAGAATGCTTGAAGAGTGGAAGCCATATGTATCTCCATAGATATCGAACAATCATTTGCGGCATATTGGTACTGCTTCACTGAAAACTCTACATTAGACCAGAGGAAAATCCTGATAATCTGACCCTCTGCACTATGCAGTCCATGAGAAGGTTTTTTGTTGTTGTTGTTAAGGAAAAAAATCTGCTCCTCACAGCAGTTGCTATCAATAGGGCTGCATTTGGATCCTGAGCAAATTTTATGCAATCAGAATAACTTGGTAAGTCTAATTTAGAGGTCAGTTGAAAAATAACCAGGATTGTGTGTGGACAGAATCAGTGTTTAGTTTAACCATAGTTTGAACAAGCTACAATGGCTGAGTTTATACATCATACTAAGAGATAAAGCATGATCTATAAATCATAGTGGCCGGGATCCGTCCATTGCATAAGCTATATCCCCACAAAAGTTCAAGTTCAAGTTCAAACTAATCATGCATAGTATGTTAAGTGAGTGCAGCTGCCAAATTTCTAATTAAACACACTTTAACCCAGGGGGGCCAAACTCACGGCCCATGGTCTGGATGCATCACCCGCTGGCCATGCCCACCATCAGTTTACCAAAGGGGAAAAAAGTCATGATACGTCATGTGATGACAACGTGACACTGCGAGTTTGACATCCCTGCTTTAACCAATTCAGTTAAAATTTGGCAGCTGCATTCATACAATATACTAAGCATGGTTAGTTTTCATTTTGTGTGGCTTAACTCAATTTACAAACCTTGCCTATCTGGCTCAGTGTTTGTAAAAATATGTAAAAATATAGAAACTCTGTGTAGAAATATAGGACTTTGTGCAATACAGAAATGTCAATTTAATCACAATGTTATATGAGCACAGCACAGTAGGATAGGAAAAGAGCTCAGAAGGCTGGGTTCACAAAATCAACAATAACACTCAACCTGGTAACTACAGCATGATATTTCCATCATAGATTGGATCAGGTTTGCAAAATATGTTAAACCACAAAAAAACATAAAAGCAAGCAACAAGTAATAATGCAGCCAGCAATTTTGTCTTTTTACACTGATCCATGTGGGTAAGGTGCAACCATTGTGAATGGACTGGGTTTCCTTCTGTAGGATGAATGCTACCAAATAGAATTTGAAATAGAATAAAAGTTGCTGTTGCAACTGAGTCTAAACATTACAGGAAACAAGTGCCAAGGACTTACATCACTTCCATTGGCCAAAGCAAAGCCACCTCCAAGTAGCAGCACAATACTCCAAGGCAACTTCTTCTGAACAGTATTCCAATCCAGCAACGGGCCTGGGAAAAATGGTTCCTTCATAACTGTAGAAAGAGCAGGATAAGCTAGATATGTAGGAGGGGATCTGGAGTCAGAGGAGGAAATACTTTATTGCAAAAACCAATTTTTTCTTTCCAAGAAAATAGATCAAATGCCATTGTGAGGAATGCATGTTTTTTCTACACTCCACTGTAGAATGGTATCCATTGTTTGTTTCTGGGACACCTCTAATACAATCAGAACATTCCCCACCAGCAACACTTATAGAGGCCTAGTCAACAAGGAGTAGCTATTTTATATTTCTCTCTCAGCCTTTTAAACTAAAACTAATCCTCCCTTGCCCACCTCCACTCATTCTCATTAAGTTTTTATGCTAGTCATATTATACTTGTGATAGTAGGGAATATCCATATTTCAAAAATGCTTTGGAAGAAATGCTTTGCATAGAAACAAATACAACATCTCCCTTCTATGCATTACAGTGGTCTTTTTTCCTCAGCCTGCCATGTTAGTTCTGAAATACTTTTGATAAATTTTTGATGTATCTTCAACTGTGTTGAGTCCCCACATGACTCATGTCCTTGTGTGAATAGGATCATTCCATTCAATCTGGCAGTATGGAACATCACACAGCAGCCTAGGTCTCAAAAGCCTTCTGATTCCATCCCTTCCTGCTCTGCTTCTTGAGAAGAGACTGCACTTCTGAAGTTCAAAGGCAGAAGATAAGCTACCTGAAAGTTTCCAGGACTAAAAGAGGAAAGTAGTGGTTTTCATCCTTTACCTTCCTCGGCCTCTTCCAAATCACAGCTGCTCTGGCTGCAGAAACCACATCTGGGCCTTGTGGAAGGAAGAATGAAGAGCAGTAGGGCCACAAAAATGGCCACAGTGGCATCAGTTACATACCTGGAATGAATTTTAGAAAAAGATAAAGAAGACCTAAGAACTGAGGCCCGTCTCATTTTTTTTTCAGCCCCTGAAGCAACCAATCAACCATCAATCAATCAAGAGCCCAGCTACTAAGCATCTTGAAGTGTGCACAAGTCACTCTGTATGAGGCAATCAAGATCACTATCCCTCGGCCCACAGTCTCTCCTGGAGTATGTGTATCATGCTCTGTTTGGTAATGATTGGGCAAATCAGTAAGATCTCCCTCAGCTCTGCCTCAATTAACCTAATGTCTATGTTTCAACTTCTTTGAAAAATAAACTATTTCCCGATCAATTGTATGACTGACTCAGATCAATATTTGTCAAGAGTCTCATGTTATCTGACCTCTCTCCAAATAGGTTAGGATGATGTCCACTGGATTATCTCATAAACATCCTGCAGAGAGGGGCATGGTTTGCCCAAGCTGTTTACTCATAGCTAAGGAGAAATTTGAACTCAGTATGGGATGACAGAATGCCGCATGCTAATCAATGTACTATAAAGCCTCAGTTGCAGCAAAACTACTTGCAAATTCCCTGATTTCCCTCCATCTGGACTGGATGCTGCTAATTCACATTTATGTCTTCAACATATGCAAGAGCCAGCAGTGCTATGTCAATTCACTGTCAATCATAGGCTCTGTGCTATCTGGGAAGATACCCAAAGCTCTCGCAAGGTAGACTCTGTCTTTGCAAGGCAGTTATAATATCCACTCACTCTTTTTCTTTATTGAAGAGAATAGTTGCCCAGCCTGGGATGAAGCCTGGATCTCGGGTGAACCAGAGGAGAATCAGCAGTGTGAAAACCATGAGGACATTGATTTCAGCAAAGGAGATGGGCCCCAACTTTCGGTACTCCTCCTTCAACACGTTAAGAGCAGCCTTCTCTTTCTCAGTCTTTTTGCTTCCACAACCCCAAGTATTCCGAAAGCTGAAGGCAGAAATGAATGGTCAAGCTAGCTGGCCAGGCTTTTCTTGCCAAGTGGGATAGAGGAGAGATGAACAGTGGTCAGCATTCTCTGACACTAAACTGTGCATTTTACATGTGCATAGTACCTTTGAAGATCAAATTAGTACAATTAGTGGAAACTAATCAAGGAGAGAAGCAACCTAGAACTAAGGAGAAATTTCCTGACAGTTAGAACAATTAATCAGTGGAACAACTCGCCTCCAAAAGTTATGAATGCTCCAACACTGGGAGTTTTTAAGAAGAGGTTGGATAGCCATTTGTCTGAAGTGGTGTAGGGTTTCCTGCCTATGCAGGGGGTTAGACTAGAAGAACTCCAAGGTCCCTTCCAACTCTTGTTATTCTATTTTTTTTCTATCATTCAGAATCTTCAGCTGGTCAGAGTGCAAAGACCCAAGAGTTGCCATAAGCATATTGTAGTGGCGCTGCAGGCTTTACACTGGCTCCCTGTTGGTTTCCGTGTTCAATTCAGAATGCTGCCTTTGGCTTCAGGGTAACTAACAGGACCATCTTGTTCAACCAAAACTGACCCACTGATTCCTACATCTGAGGAGAAGCTGCTTGTGGTTCTTCATTACAGGTAATCCTTGACTTACAGACAGTTCTTTTAGTGACAGTTCAACCAGTTTTCACACTTACGACTTTTGCAGCATCCCCATGATCCTGTGATCAAAATCTAGATGCTTAACAACTGACTCACATTTATCATGGTTGCAGGGTCCTGGGGTCACCTTTTGCAACCTTCTGACAAGCAAAGTCAATGGGAAAATCAGATTCACTTAACAACTGGGTTATTAACTTAACAGCTGCAGTGATTCACTTAACAACACTGTGGCAAGAAAGGTCGTAAAATGGGGCAAAATTCACTTAATAAAAGTCTTATAAATTTTGGGCTCAATTATGATTGTAATGTGAGGACTACCTGTACTGCAATATAAAGGGGGCTGAGATGCACAATCTTTTTTTTTAAGGGGCTGGTCAGATTGCCTCCCTCTGGACCTCAAATGTACCTCCTCATTCCTAGCCTTCCAGAAGCTATTAAAAACGAAACTGTTCTGGACACTGAGTGCTGATTAAGAGAACACTAATGACTGATTGATAGCTTGTTGCATTGGTTTAATCTTAGTTTATGTATTTAGTATGGCCATTTTTTATTTCCTTGTGGTGCACCTCTGAGAGTTCTACTTGTAAGTGGGTGGAATTGAAATAACATAAACAAAGCAAAGGAACTGAGCAATGGTGATATGAAAGGACAAATATGAACAAGAAATGAAAAGCCAGCAGAGGTAGGTGTATTAGGTCACGTGATTATACTGAGTAATTCATTCAGAACAGGAAAAGAGGTGAACAAGAGGGAAAGGAGACATAGCAGAAAAGTGCAGGCCACAAGAACAAGGAGCAGCCAGGATATAACAAGGAAAGAATAGAGAGGAAAAGTGAACATATGGAAAAGGAAATAAGATAGTTTGGGAAAGTAGCTATGCATGGTGGGAATTATCAGTACAGTTTGGGAGGCCTCAATAGAGGACAAAACCCAGTCTAGAAGAAAAGGAGATGGATTGGCATAAGCCAAGAGGGATTCCATTCAGCTCACAGATCTTGGGCTACATTCATATAACATGCTTAATCTAACTGCATAATTAACCGATTTGTAGATTTATACCACACACTAAGCCACTAATAGCTTTTTAAGACTTTCATTAAAACTAACCAACAATAGTATGTTGTGTGAATGTGATTGCTGGATATTTAATTGATGTATGTACATTGTGCAAATGTCCCACACTCACACACATACTATCCCTTATTCAGAGGAAAGAACAATTGGGAAAAATAAACCATGAAGAGATCCATTTGGCCCTAAAATTTCCCCCCAAAGCTGTATTGCTCAATTTGTCAACACATGGTGCCAAAGATACTTTTTCCAAAAGGTCACTGGACTTTCTTGGCTTTTTTCCTTCAAAACTTTACACTTTTTATCCAAGCAAACAAAAAAAAATCAAAGAAAAAAAAAACCAAGAAAGTCCAGTTGCTTTTTGGAAAATGCACTTTGGGCCAATCATGAGCTGGATGATTGAGAGTCTCCATAGATTATTTCTCAACATATTATTCATTCAGTCGCCCCAAGACTTACTTAAATCCCATAAAGGAAAACTGAAGCCAAAACCAGGCCAGGACCAACATCAATAACATATTTGGAAAAGCAAATCCAAACCAGGAAGCAAAATTCACGATGTCATCATTTCTGGGAAATAATCTATTTGCAAAAGGAGGAAAAAAAGATGTGATTATGCTCTCTGATCTACTGGCCTATGGCATACTAAAGGTAGATTGGGATGGGTACAGTGATGGGATTCAAATTTTTTTACTACTGGTTCTGTGGGTGTGGCTTGATGGGCTAGGTGTTACTTGGTGGGCATGGCAGGGGAAGGATAGTGCAAAAATCTCCATTTCCCCCCACCCTATTAACCTGCTTTCCAGCTCCACTCTCCTGTGCAGGGCAACCAAAGACCCAGCCGATTAGCTGGGAGTCGAGAGGCAAAGAATCGATGGGGGCGGGGCCAGTCAGAGGTGGGATTTGCCGGTTTTCTGAACTACTCAAAATTTCCACTACTGGTTCTCCAAAACTGGTCAGAACCTGCTGAATACCACCATTGGATGGGAGACAGTCAACCCTGGGAAGCCCACATAATTTAGGGTGCTGGCAACGAAAAGGATCGTATCCTCTTTCACAAAAGGGAATCCAATGGGGCAAGATTTGGGTGGATGCTTCCATATGACCTTGGGAAAATTCATTTCTCAGTGAGTTCACAATTACAAGGGACATTAACCTCAGTTGAGATCCCAGGAGGAACGAATGAGTTTTCAGCATAACGAAAACCACTTCCCACTTTGGTTTTAAAAGTTGTAAGTCATTGGAGCACTTACTGATTCATCTGACCTTTCAGGACCAAGTTAGGGCCTGTCCCTGTAAGGGTGGCTGTCCCACCAATGCTTGCTGCATAACACACACATAGGGTCATTCCCTTGTTAATGCGCTTCCTTGCTATTCTGTCTTGCTCTCGGGAATCGTCAGGAAGGTATCCATTGTCTAGAGATGGAGAAAAATAAGCACTGCTTATGCACTCATCCTTGTGATGAGAAGAAACAGCAGGACACAACAGCAGAACACTTTTCAATTATGCTCCCAATACCCGCTCTCAAAGTTCAAAAGCCAGAGAGATTGCTTCTTCATTATCTGCCCTACACATCTGCTATTTGGAAATGTATTCTCTCTGAACATGGAGTTTTCATTATGCATGACTGACAGCTTCTAGACTATGGAGTTTACAGGTGGGTGGGTCTTTAGCCAACAGACATGATTATATCTTCTGCCAACCCAACAATTTGCTTTAGATTTCATCAGTGAGAACTGTTCCCAGGCAATTGTTCTTTTCAGGCTGGGAACTGGCTGGCTGAGCAGAAAGATTTAAAATATATTTCAGATTTTAATTGGATTTGTACGGTTTTGTCACAAAAATTCCAACATACTTGGTATGTTAACCATAGGGGCTCAATTTGCACATTGCAGTAAGCCATACTGTAGTATGTTGCAGGCGTATAAACTTGGCTCTTGTGGCTTACCAACTTTGGTTTATTCATTTACTGAATTTCTGGACTGTATTGCCAAATTTTGTGATACAATGTGTGAATTCAATTGGAGCCTATTTAAGCAAGCACAGTTAACAGAACAATGGATTAGCATGGTGAATCACGCTAGCCAAATAAGGTTGTGGGGTCTGTAATATTTGAGACCAGTTTGTCCTCTCCAGACTAAAATGGTGGACGATAGCTTGGAACCTCTCCAGTGTCTAGGTGGCAGTCAACTTATCTTTGACTGCTTTATTATTGCACTAGTAAACAGAAAACACCTTTTGTTTATCTCCATTTATGTGATTGCTCTATACAGTGATAAATTATGGGTCCAAAGGCAAAAAGATAAATTGATCCAACCTTCAATTTTAAAGGGAAAAAAAAAACCTTTGCAGAATTGAGGGGTAGAGGAGTACAGAGGTGAGCTAGCAGCAACTGTTAGTAAAACATGGGCATAGTCTGGGACAAAAGGAAAGTATGAAAAAGAAAGATTGCCCTGTCTTGACTCTCTTTGGTATGACAGTAGTGTTTCTCAACTTTGGCAACTTTAGGCTATGTTATTCATTTAGAATAGAATAGAATAACAAAGTTGGAATGGACCTTGGAGGTCTTCTAGTCCAACCCCTGTATTAGATGATAGGAAGGGGAAACACTGTTGGGCTTTCAAAATTATATAACTGCAGCCTATATTAATAAAGCAGAGTTCTAGTATTTGTTCCACTTCAAAGGGCAGACACGAAGTTGCTTAAAAAGCTATTAGTTGTGACTGCTCTTTATGTGCAGAGTTTATGACTTAAAGTCTTTTAGAATAAATGAATTTATTTATGCAAGTCAGGATTTCAGTGAATGAATTGAAACAATAACTTGGACATGAGGTAAAGATTTGGACAGGAACATGGCAGAGTTTAAAGCTTGAGTTATTAAATCACATGAAAAATGTATTCAAAAATCCTGGGAAACAACAGGTCATTGATGTTGAAAAAATGCTGAAATGAAATAAAGATATTCAAGATTAGACTCACAACATTTGCTGTGATTAGATTTTTCAGAGCCACAATACGGGTCTATATCCTGCACTTATCTCAGTCAGGAGGATCTTTGGCATGAAATGCTAATAAAATCATGCTTTTTCCTATCTTCCTCGAGGTAATTCACAAGAACAAGTTGTTTAATGGAGGGTTTTTTTTAGCAGCAAGACCCAAAGTAATTAAATCATTTCTTTTCTTTTTCTTTTTCCAGGATAATCTGTTTCACTTTGCATTTTGGGATAATGAAATTTTTAAAATAAATTTTATTAAAAATTGTACAAATAATATAAGAACACAAACTAATACAGAGTAAAGAAGCAAAGAAGGGAAGGGAAAAAGCAAAAGTGCAAAAAGAAGGAGTAAAAAGAAGCTTTGACTATCTATTGTAGCAAATATAAGCATAATTACAAAATTATCTCTTAGTCCATGATTACAGTATAAAAAAGGTTCAGTTTTCCTCTTTTATCCAGGCTTTTTATTGTGATCGTCAACATTACAAGTCTAGGTGCATTTTTTTATATTCCATGTAAAAAGTCTATAAGAGATTTCTTGTCAGCCATAAATATACGGTAGATACTGTCTTTTGTCTGATCAAAGAAGTTAATTTAGCCTTCTCCATTATCTTCAGCATCCATTTCTCTATTGTGAGTAATGTCGAACCTTTCTGAGATGGTGCAATTATTTGATCAGCAGACTGCAGTTAATTTATTGGGTTAGGAGGAACTGAAATGAACTAGCACCTGTGTGTGTGGAATGGGTAGGTTAGGTGAGGTATACATTTCTGAGCTCCCTTTCCTTTCAGTTCAGGTGGAATGGGATCTTCTGCTATCCTTGCTGGAATTACGGTAAAGAACATGTTAATTCTTTGAGGAAGACAATCTTGAAAATACAAGACTGCTGAGCCTTGTATAGGACTTTGTAAATTAAAACCAGCAATTTAAATTTGGCTTGGAAGCTTGCTGTAGTGAATGCAATGTCAGTGCAACACCATTCCTCCCACTGATTGTTAGATGCTGCATTTTGAATCAACTGCAATTTTGGAGTTGTTTTCAAAGTCATCCCTAGGTAAACATGTTGCAGTAGTCCAGTGGTGGGATTCAAATTTTTTTTACGACTGGTTCTGTGGGCGTGGCTTGGTGGGCATGGCATGGCTTTGTAGGCATCAGTTGGTGGGCGTGGTAGGGGAAGGATACTGCAAAATCCCATTCACTCCCCATCCCACTAACCTGCTTTCCAGATCCGTTCTCCTGTGCAGTGCAACAAAACAAGACCCAGCCAATCAGCTGGGACTCTGGAGGCAGAGAATAGATGGGGTTGGTGGGGCCAGTCAGAGGTGGGATTTTCAATTACTCAAAATTTCTGCTACTGGTTCTCCAAACTACTCAACATTTCTGGTACTGGTTTTCCAGAACTGGTGAGAACCTGCTGAATCCCACCTCTGCAGTAGTCGAAACAGGCAATGAGGGCCTCAGAGTTATAACACTTCCATTCATTAATGAGATGGTCTAATAATTGTACTGCCTTCATTAATGTCGACAACCCTACTAAACATCATCCAGAAGTTTTATATAACTTTTAAACATCTTCTTTATTTAGCTATGAATCTGATGGCTATGGATGGTTATTTTCATTACATTTTAATCTTTTCTTAGGCTGTAATACACCTCCAGTTATGTTTCATTATTGTACATTGAAAAGGTTAATAGCTTCCACAACTGGAGGTTAATTTGTTAGATATAGGTAGTCCTCGACTTACAATCATTCATTCAGTGGCTGTTCAAAGTTACAACAGCACTGAAAAAAGTGATTTTTGATCAGTCCTTGCATGCTATTTTACAGCATCTCTGCTATCATATGATCAAAATTTGGGTGCTTGGCAATTAGCATGTGTTTATGGTGGTTGTAGCACCCTGGAATTATGTGGTGCCATTTGCAACCTTCCCAGCTGACTTCCAACAATTAAAGTCAATAAGGAAACTGGATTCGCTTAACAACTCCATAATTCATTTAACAACTGCAGGGATTTGTCCAACAACCGTGGCAAAAAAGATACAACTTGCTTAACAACTACCTTGCTTAGCAACAGAAATTATGGTCCTAATTGTCATAAGTTGTCATATGTGACAATTTTTAAATCCTTCATAACAAGAGTAATCTTTGGCTGGGGGGACTTTGGATCCACCCTGTACCAATTCCACCATTTAATCATTACACCAGACGAAAGATCATATTTCTATGCTCTACTATTATTATTGTACATACATGCCTCCTGAAAAAAAATAAAATAAAAAATGAACATCTGGGTAATGGTTAAAGAAACGTTGAATATATAAGTGCAAGACAACCTACAGCGAAAGTACAAAAAGTTTTTCCATTAGCCAAATTCTCTTTCTTGGAGCCAAAATTGAACTGAATCACACCAGTGATATTGGGAGTGCCCTGATAAAATTATTGGCTTGTAGACTGAAACAGCAACTTTAAAATAATATAATTTACACTGCTAAGGATATGAAGAGCAAATGACATAGTGACTCAAACGAATCAGCAATTTTTTTATCATTATCATTTACATTTGACCTTATAATATTGACTTAAAGATTAACCAAGCAGGAATTAATTGCTTCTTGATTAATGTTGTTCTTCCAGAGATCACAAATAATCATGCTATTATTGAGCTACACATTAACTTCTTCAATAAATAATTATTATTAAATCTGTAACAAAAAAAAACATTCTGGAGGTGATGCTTGTTAGGTAGCTTACATTACTTCAACAATGCTTACTTTAATGAATTTGCAATACTGAAATTTGTTCCCACTATATATTTTTGGTGGTTTATAACAGTCTTTTTTTAAAAACTTTTTTTTAATTTATTTTAACGAGGATCAATAGTTTTGAAAGCTGGTAAAGAATCTACTGATCTACACATGTACTGATTGTACACATTATTATTTAATTCTTAGTTAAGTGCTTATGCTAAAGTTTTGATTCTTGCATATAGATTACAAATGAGATTACCTTTGTTTAGTTACCATCTACAATCCGGTTTTATGAAAGGGCAACAAGCCTAATAGTTGAGTATTAACTGATTATTAATTATGCACCTTCACAAAAATTGGAATTGGCAGTAGAATTTCATCAGCAGTAGAAAAGGGTCTTTTGATATGGTGAAGCTGACATTTATTGAAACAAGTTTTAGTCAAAATAATTAGATGAAAATGTAATTATGCAATTCTTCAACCAGACTGATACAAATGGAATTATCACCTCAACTACCATGAAGCTGATTAAGGTTTTCTTTATTTTCTCTTATATTTACCGTAATTTAATACTGGAACTATTATGCCTGTCTTATTAAGGGCATAAAAGCAACTAAATACATACCAGTAGTTACTATATGTTGATAGATTATTTTTGTTGATCAGTATGAATGTTTTTGTCAAAATATTGGTGTAATACAAAAGTTTAATTCTCAGGCTTCTCAATTAATTGATCCATTTCATATACATCTTGCTGGTTCTAATGTGTCCAGAGATATTTCTAAAAAAAGTAAGTTTTACTTGTATGAATTATTTTAAATAAGAGATTTAAAAAAAATTAGTTGTAAATGTAAATATTTCAAATTATAAATAAAAATTAATTATGCCTAATCCAAGTGAGTTAGTGACATCAAAAGTTCTTAATTATCAGTAATGAAGTGTTTTGGATTATTCCAAAACTATAGGGTTTTCTGTAATGGATAATAAAGAACAGATTCAGGGCACTATTAATTATTTGCAAGAACTTTGAAATAAAAGAGTTAGAATGTAACATATTGAATAATCAGTGGCTAAGAATCTAAAAGGCTGTTAAGTAGGTTTCTTATAATTTTATGATGAGATTCATTCAACAAAAGGTGTTTTCATGTTTATTGGAGAATGTTTAAAAATTGAAGAATATTTAAATAGAGTGGGTTGTCAATATGTTAAAAATATAACATAACAGAGCGGAGTAACATACTATATGTGATATCAGCTTGTCCAATGACTACCGTATTTATCCACAAGTGTGAATATGGTTGTGGGAACAATAATATGTTTTAAAGATGTGGATGTGATTTTCAAGTATGTGTTGGAGTAGTGTAATCGATCAATATATAAAGAATTATAATTCTAACAAGAGTAGGATATAGGAAAAATATGGGAAAAACACATCCTTTGATTGAATTATTTACATTTGCATTTAATAAAAACTTTGATAATATTATTATATGTGACCCAGATTTAATACTATATTTTAAAAAAATGTTTCCTATAATATATGATTTCTTTGTTCCTGTTCTTTTTTCTCTTGTTGCAGATTACTCATTTTTCTTTTATTGTATTTCTGTATTTCCTACTTATTTCCATATATAATGCACTTATGTGACCAACTGAAGATAACAAGGGGCTCCAAAGAGCAGGAAGTACAAAAAGTACACACGATAAAATATTTAGTAGCTTCTGGGCCCTACTTATGTCAGTCAACTGATAATTCTGTTTATCTTTAAAAGAAGGTGAGATTCTCATTTAGTCTTATCCATGTTATAACTGTGTCATTGCACTTTCCCCTATTTAGTTCATGTAAGTGTTTTTGCAGCTTAAATCAGTATCTGGGAAGCTGCCAAGGGTGCAAATCCTAAATGAATTTCAGAAACGTCGTTTCCTCCCATCTGGTGGGGAAGGAATCCACTCACCTTGCACTGAGGAGGCTGCTGTGGCCACCTTCCCTTCCAGTTCAATAGCATTGTTGATGTGTCCAGCAGTTGATTCCATGACTGCTAGGTCATGTTCTGAATTGTTCATCTGCTCTAGAACAGCCTGGATGATGGGGACCATCATGGCGGTGGTTGCTGTGTTGCTGATCCACATAGACAGGAAAGCCGTAACCCCCATAAATCCCAACATCAGGCTGAAAAGAGACACAGTGAGGGGGAAAGAATCGCATAAGTTAGAAGCACATCTGTATGTAGGCCTTCCATGCTGCCATCTGGTGGTGTTCTGGGGTTTTGCTGCCCAGATCTGGAGCCTCTGTTAGCTCAATGGATCTGTTGAATGAGAATTAACTCCTTGGGATCAGGCTGAAAACCTATGGATTTCCCCCTTGCTCTTGTACAACCAGCATCTGCATGCTCAGGAGGGGAGAAGGGGAGAACCTCCGGTCATACATGTGCCATTTTGGCATAATAGCCTTAATTTCCCCTACACATTTAATCCAGCCTGGCCTAACTCTGGAGAAAGGGAGAGAAGAGTTACTACTTACAGTGCAGGCTTCACTCCAACAATTAGCAACACCTTGAGTGCAATCCGCTTGTGCAGGTTCCAGTGCTCTACAGCCACAGCCACAATCAGGCCTCCAATAAAGAGCATATTTGTGTCCTTTAGGTACTGCATGCATACCTGAGAGGGACAGAGGATGGCAAATGTAACATTCTCCCTGCCAATGAGCATTTGGACACATGCAGAATGCATGTTCCTTAGCAGTGAGTATGCAGCTTGCCTCTTAGGAAGGAAGCTTTAATACAGAATAAGGAACTAAAGCTGCTTTTTCCAAAAGGTAACTGGGCTTTTGAACGTTTCGCTTCTCATCCAAGAAACTTCTTCATTCTTCATAACAGCTCAGAACTGAAGAAACTTCCTGGATGAGAAGTGAAATATTTTAAAGAAAACACCGAGAAAGTCTAGTCGCCTTTTTGGAGGAGGGGAAACCATCTTTGGGACAACCATAACCTAGATGATTGAGAATCTCCACAGACAACACTATAGGAATCTATGTTACAAAATTAATCCAGACACTCTTCTTATCACTTCTGCTCTTTTTTCCCTCTATTCACTTCCGATTGTACAGGACACCTGTGTTTGTACAAACTAAACTGGATTAAAATAAGGCTGAATATTCTTGTTTCAGCATATAGTTGGAACTCCAGCCCTCCCCCTAGTATATTGTGTGAATTAGCCCACCTTTTTCAGTGATGATGTTTTACTGATTTGAGAATAACATTACTTGAACATAACAAAACAACTGAATGTAGCAGTTGTGTTCTGTTAATCCATAGTTAGGGCTTTGTGTGAACACAGTCAAAATTTCTCATTTTTTTCCTACTGGATGACGATTATGGGATTTTGTTTATTGAAATTCAGTTTGTGATTTCAACGGGAACGTGAAAACTAAAACTCTATGATGAAAAGGGTTTGACCATCATTGCTTTTGCTCCTACCTTTTTGGATTCCAGGATGCCAAACAATGGGAATAAAATGACTGGCAAGAGAGATGTAACAGCCAAGGGAATCACCTCTGTGCACCAGTACACAGCCATGAGAATGATCACATAGCCACATCTGGCCTCCTGTGGACAAGGAAGCACACATTCAGACACAGAGGTAGACATAAATATCTATAGCATTTTAAGCACAAGCTATGATATAAGAGTGCCTAGGATGGATTCTCAGGATGCAAAAACTGCAGCCTATGGCAGGGGTCTCCAATCTTGGCAACTTTAAGACTTGTGGACTTCAACTCTGGGAGTTGAAGTCCACAAGTCTTAAAATTGCCAAGATTGAAGACCCCTGGCCTATGGCATAAAACTCATCAGCACAACATTCCTGATCCACCAGTCATTTTTCAGTCTTTGTTGACATGATGCATAAAGCCTGGTTTGCTTTCAAAGCAAGAGATATTGAACATTCCTGCCCTAAAGAAAGAGTTAGGTGTGTATGTGTGTGTGGTGTGACTTTTGGGACACTATTTTAGTAGCTCTAACTTCTCAGAGTAGGATAGATAAGTCAGGCCCTTAAGAGGTACTAGAAGTATTTCTCAATCTTGGCCATTTGAATACGTTTGGACTTCAACTCCCAGGATTCCATCTGGCTATGGAATTCTGGGAATTGAAAGCCATACACCTACAAAGTTGTGATGCGATACTGGAAGCAAATAAAACAATCTGTCACTTTCCAGGAGCCACTAGCAGCCCTGATTTCCTCATCTATCAGGAAGGGAACTGATTATTCCTGTGGAAATTTCATCCACAGGACGGATTCCCCCACCTTCCCAAGTTCCTGCCTATAATCAGAACGAAGATGCTAAATCACAATTTAAGTGCCCGCAACTCAGATAATGTTACATACACATGCCAAATTAAACTGCTGATGAGAGAGTCGTCTGGAATTTGTGAAGTCAATTTTCTTGTGGGAAGACTAATTGAGTGGTCATAAATGGTGCTTAAAAGCTCTTGGGTGCAAATGCTTCATACTTGTTAATTTTCCAGTGCCCAAAATGACTATGTATAAAGCCTTACTTGAGGCTAACAAGTGGATTCATGCCCTGCCAGACTTGCAAGTTTCTCCCTGGACTAAACAAGTGATTTTCACCAATGCAGTAGAATTTTATATTAACTCTATCATGCCTAATGGGAGGAAAGGTTTATTGGATACTAACCACAGGTGCCTTAAAGTACCTTAATATAATTTGCCTTTAAGGTAATAGAAGACATTTGTTACAGACCAACACCCCTATTGTTTGCCTAAAAATAACTTTGTAATGTTTGTCTTGTGGAGAAGAGGGTTGGGTGTTTTTGCATGTGCAAAACAGACTTCCATTATTTTGCCACTAAAGCAAAAAATAGGTATTAATTATAACATTTCTATTCAGCTCTATTTTGTCTGCAGCATAGACAACAAACCATATGCCCTTCAGGTATTTTGACTTTAAAATTCCCCAGGAATTTTAAGGGGATGTGAGCTTCCACAAATATTTGGGAGATACCAGACTGATTGCCTATATTTCCAGATGTAGATGCAATGATTCAATTGTTAATCAGATTTAAAGTCTGTATGTTCTGCGTATTTCAACCACTGTACAGCGTCAATTGAAAATGTCAAAAGATTCTCAAAATTTCTTTGCAAAATGTTTCCTGATCTTATCTATACTTCACTACCTAGAATGGTGTTTCCCAAACCTAAGTATATTACCCAAAATTGAGTAAAAGTGTATTTTCTTTGAATAATGACACATGAACCCATTACCCAATCACAAGAGGGACATTTAAATAAGACTTTCTGATAAGCGGTAAAAAGGATGTTCTGATAAGTGGTTTTGAGTAATGAAGGAAGAAGTTTGGGAAGTGCTGACTTAGAGGATTGTTCAATTAACAGCTTCCTCTGCGTGTACCGGAGAGGAGTACACTAAGATCTAGATACAGATACAGATAATCAGAGTTGGAAGGGACCTTGTAGTTCATCTAGTCCAACCCTCCACCCAAGTGGGAGACCCTACACCATTTCTGACAAATGGCAGTCCAACCTCTTCTTGAAAGTCTCAACTGATGGCGCTCCCACAACTTCCGAGGGCAGCTTCTGTTCCATTGGTTGATTGTTCTCACTGTCAGAAAGTTTGTTTCCAGGTTAAATGTCTCCTTATTCAGTTTCATCCATTATTCCTTGTCTGGCCTACAGATGCTTTAGAAATAGCTTGACTCTTCCTCTCTGTGGAGCCTTCAAATATTGGAAGACTGCTATCATGTCTCCCTGGTCCTTCTCTTCACGAGATTAACCAAGCCCAGTTCCTGCAACCGTTTGTTGTATGTTTTAGCTTCCAGTCCCTAATTCATCCTGGTTGCTCTTCTTTGTACTTGTGCTAGAGTTTCAACATCTTTTTTATAATGTGGTGACCAAAACAGGATGCAGTACTCTAGGTTGTGGGTCTTACTAAGGCTTTATAGGTGGTATTAGTACTTCCCTTGATCATGACTGTGTCCCTCTGTTAATACAATTTAGGATTGCATTAGCTTTTTTGGTTGCTGCTGCACACTGCTGGCTCATATTTAGCTGGTTGTGCCACAAAGACTCCAAGATCCCTCTCACGGTTACTGCTGTTGAGCCTGGTTTCACCCAGTCTATAAGTGTACTCTGGTTTTTCCTGCCTAACGTGAAGGACTTTACTTTTCTCTTACATTAATATTTCATTTTGTTAGATACGGCCCAGTGTTCTAGTCTGTCAGATCCATTTGGATCTTGACCTTCTTCTTGGGTGTTAGCTATTCCTGCCAGCTTAGTATCATCTGCAAATTTGGTAAGTTCCCCTTCTATTCCCTCATCTAAATCGTTAATGAAGATATTGAAGAGTCCTGGGCCTAAGATGGAACCTTGTTGGCAACCCGCTGCTTACTTCCCTCCATGTAGACTTAGACCCATTAAGGACTACTCGTTGAGTATGGTTTGTCATCCAGTTGTGAATCCATCTAGTGGAGGTGCTATCTATTCTACTTTTTTCTAGCTTACTAAGAAGTAGGTTGTGGTCTGTGTGTGCACACGCAGAAGAAGTTCTCTGTGCAACTCAATGCCTTGCACCTACTCACCCTTGGAAGAAACGGTCTCTTTGCTTATTTAGAGCAAATAATTAATTCAGAGGTCAAAGAGACAAGGGAGGCTTAGAAATTAACAAGTCAATGTTGAGGAAAAAATTAAGGAAGAAACACATATTTGTTTTGTGAAAAAAAGGCCTGGCTGTAACTAGAGTGAGAAAAAGCAGAACAATTGGTTATTAGCCCCCTGCTTTCTGCAGCAATGCAGAGCAGTAGTTATTAAGGAGACAAGCATAGTAGCCACAGAATACAGGTGGCCCTTGATTTATAGCACTTCAGTTAGTGTCCATTCAAAATTACAACAGCCCTGCAAAAAGTGACTTACGACCGTTTTTCACAGTGAAGACTGTGAAGCATCCCCGTGAACATGTGATCAAAATTCAGATGCTTGTCAACTGGTTCATACTTATGACCGTTGCTGTGTCCCAAGGTCATGTGATTCCCTTTTGCAACCTTCTGACAAGCAAAATCAACGGGGAAGCCAGATTCAGGTTACCAACTTATCAACTGCAGTGATTCACTTAACAACTGTGGCAAAAAAAATATTGTAAAATGGAGAAAAACTCATTGAACAAGTGCCTCACTTAATAGAAATGTTGGGGTTGTAAGGTGAGGACTACCTGTGTTGCAGAGTGGAGTGAGAGGCAAAATATCACCAGAAGACTCAGATAGCCAAAGGTCTCACGGGCAGGATATTTTGTGTTAGCCATTGCCATGTGCCAAAGTAGCCAGACTGCAGTCTGGATGGATCTGAAAAATCCTGGCCCTCCTGTTTTGTTTTGTTTTTTTCCTCCTCTGGTAGCCAGATATAGCAGTCTCACCCAGTTCCCAATGGGCCAGTGTGGATTTGGGAATTTGCTCTTTGCTTAGTCAATCCTAATAAGACTGTCTTCACTCCAATGGTGTAAAGCATTTGTGATGAGCCTTTGTGGCACAGTGGTTAGAGTGCAGTACTGCAGGCTACTTCTACTGCAGCCAGCTGCCTACAATTTGCAGTTCAAATCCCATCAGGCTCAAGGTTGACTCAGCCTTCCATCCTTCCAAGGTTGGTAAAATGAGGACCCAATTTGTTGGAGGGCAGTAGGCTGACTCTGTAAACTGCTTAGAGAGAGCTATAAAGCAGTATATAAGTCTAAGAGCTGTTGCTATTTGGCCATTTGGTAAATATTTCAGTATTTGGCTTGTCACCTCCATCTGCCTTTTCCCACTTCTCAGGATTATTTTTAAAAACAAACAAACATGCCTTCCTGATTGTCAGCATCACAATCTCTTTTGAATGATGTCAACATCCAGGCATTGATGTGTGCCTTAGGGGAGAGGGTACCACAGTGTTTATGCAGAGGGCTTGTCCTGAAGTAGTTGCTGGTTCTGGAATTGCTACAGACAGACAAATTCTCCTGTGGCTAATTACAGATTAACAGAGTTGGAAGGGGCCTTTTGGGTCATCTAGTTCAACCCCCTTCCCAAGTGGGAGACCCTAACCATTTCTGACAAATGGCAGCCCAATCTCTTCTTGAAAGTCTCAAGTGATGACACTCCCACAACTTCCAAGGGCAAGCTGTTCCATTGTTTGATTGTTCTCACTTCTCAGAAAGTTCTTCCTTATTTCCAGGTTAAATCTCTCCTTGTTTAGTTTCCTTTCATTATTTCTTATTTGTCCTACAGGTTTCTCTACTCCTCCATTTAGAGGTAGACTGCCTATAGCACAAGATTTAATCTGGGTAATATCTATCACTTGAATGTTTCAATCTTCTCCTTATCTCAATTCTAGTATCATAAGAAAGGAGAAAACAGCTTCATTCCAATTTCTCCAAACTGGCCATCCTTGTGAAATCCCAATTTCCCTGTCCCAGAGTTTCTCAATCTTGTGTGTACTTTGACTCCCAGAATTCCCCCAGCCAGCCAGTTGAAGTCCACACACATTTGGAGCTGCTAAAGTTAAGAAACTATGCCATGTCCCATTAAATGAGGAAATCATCCTTTGTGGAAGAAGTTTGCAATCCCTTTGCAATCCCTTTGCTGAGCTGAAACAGGCTGCAACTTTGCCTGCTGGATGCTAAAATTCCTCCAGATTGCCCAAATCAATTTCTAAAAATCAAAATTCCTAACTTGATGGTTGTCAACCTGACAGGTAGTCCTCAACTTACTGAGCCCAAAATTTCTGTTGCTAAGTGAGACAGTTGTTAAATGAGTTTGCCCAATTTTACAATCTTTTTTTTTTGCCAGTTGTTAAGTTAGTAACATGGTTGCTAAATGAATCTATCTATGGTCTATGACTTCTCCATAGACTTGTCAGAAGACCACCAAAGGTACTCACCTGACCCTGACAATTAACTCATATTTATGATGTTCATAGCCATCATAAATATAAGTTAATTGTCAAGCATCTGAATTTATGATCACAGGGATGCTGCAACAGTTGTTAAGTGTCAAAACTGGTCATAAATCACTTTTTCCAGTGCCGTTGTAACTTCAAAGACCACTAAATGAACTGTTGTAAGCCTGTGAGACTTTTTCTGACTTTTCAAACATTGCAAACCGGAACAAAAATGATAGAAGGCTGAGATATATTCCGAAAAGCTTTCTGTTATTACTGTCATGAGATGTGAGCCAATGGAGACCAAAATCCACTGACTTCCTGCCGGATCCCTCAGACTAAAAGAGCTGCTATCAAGTCTGTCCAGTGGTCAACAAGATGACTCAAAGCAGTTCACACTTGGGGTACGAGGAGGAGGGCGTATTCCCCAGGGATTGGCACCCAGCTTCAGTTACTATGACCACATACCCTCTGTGAATGGACCTCATGCACAATGCAATGCTTACTTTGCCTCCGGAAAAGTCTTGCCTTTTTGGCAGCACCTTCTCTACCAGGTGGAAAACTTATCTCCCCCTTTTTGCCAGGGAACCAAGCATTTGAAGGTAGACTGGATTTGTCCATGGAGACTCCATCACAGTTTTCAGACTTCTTCGCAGAATAGGGAGCTTTCTCCAATCCCGGCTGCCTTAAACTTTACACAAGCTTTCCTCTTTCCATCCCCCCCACCGGGGAGGGGAAGGGAAGGGGGGGGGGCAGGAGGTGCCAGCGCTCCATTTCTCCAGCAAACCAGTTGGAGAGAGGCTCACTTTCTCCTGTTTCTTCCGAGAGATCCTCCCTCCCTCCCTCGCCTCGGAACTGCCATCCCGGTCCGCACAAGAAGCCAACGGCCGTTCGGTTTCAGTGGCGGGGCGGTGGGGGTGGGGGGNCGGGCGGGATCCGATCCCGTGGCTAAGTCTGGGATCGTTGGAAAGGGGGGTCGAAGAAACCGTCCGAGAGAGAGAGAGAGAGAGAGAGAGAGACCCGCGACAGCAGCCTGGCGTTTTGCACGGGTGCGGAGCGCGCCGCGTCTCTCGCGCCTCCTGCACGGCCCGCCCGTCCCGGCATCCCCGGACGCCGATCCTCCCTCCGGCAACGAAGCGGCCGCGCCGCGGATCCGACCTTGGTGGCGATCAGAAGCGGCAGCGGCAACAGAACCAACGGCGTGCCGAAGAGCGCGATGAAGACCCTGTAGCGCAGCAAGGAGCGCAGGAACGGCGGCAGCCGAGGAGCCATTGGCCGAGGGACGCGGGGAACAGCTTCGACGGGGCGGGCGAGAGAACGTCCCGGCTGCGGACCGGGCCTTTTAAACGGCGCCCCTCCTCGGCGCCGGCCCCGGTCCCTCCCTCTGCCCGCCCCCCCCGCTGACTGACTCTCTCTCTCTCNCCCCCCCCCCCGCTGACTGACTCTCTCTCTCTCTCTCTCTCTCTCTCGGGAGGCTGCGCTTCCCACCTCCGCGGGGTGTCCCTTCTCTTCTTCTCTGCGCAGGCCTCCCTCATCAGCGCCTCCAAGGCTCCCCTTCGAAGCCGCCCCCCGCGGCTCCGTTTCCTGCCTCCTTGCCCGCTTTTCCCGAATCTTTCCAGGGCGACGTCTGGAAAGTTCCACGTGGTCCTCGCCGGTCCTGGAGGGACGGAATTTCCCCAGCCGTGGCCGCGACGAAACGGCCTTCGAAGGATGTCCCAGCAGTTGGAGAAAGTCCAGTGAGCCGCACGCGGCTGCTCCGAGGCTACGACAGCGGGCTGGGATGAGTGCGGACGAGTCTTTCTCCCCAGCCGGCCACCTCAAGGTCCCCCCGAAGGGTTCCCCCAACGGGGGACCGGGGCCCTCTCAGTCTTGTACACGTGATCCTCGACTTTACACGACTTCATTTCAGGACCCTTCGAAGCTCCCGCCCACCGAAAAGAGGTGACTTAAGACCATTTCCCACTCTTAACGACTGTGGCACCGTTCCCCAGGGTCACGTGATTTTTACATTGGGACGCTTGACAAATGACACACAGGCATGATGCTTGCGGTGTCCGGAGTCATGTTTGCGACCTTCTGACAACGGGGAAACCAGATTCACTTCACAAACTAAGTGTGCCACCAATTGAAGAACTGCCGTCGTTCACGGAAGAAATGTGGAGAGAAAAGTCGTAAAATGGGGCAAAACTCACTTAACAAATTTCTACTGAGCAACATAAATTTTGGGCTCAATTGTGGTCGTTACCTGAGGACTACCTGTATTCATCCCACCTGCTCAGAAATTTTCAGCAAGCAAGTGAGGGGTTTCTGCCCCCTCTCCCCACATTTTGAGTTAGTCTGTGTGGAGTACAGCTCTTCCCTGGGGGGTTATATTCTTTCTTGCTCCCACTTTTCCTCTCTCTCCTCTTCGGTTTCTCTCCTCTGTTCCCTCTACCACCTTCCTCTCCTTTGGTAGAACTTGAATTCAAGACCACACTATTTTTTTTTTTCCAAAAGGTTTTTATTTGGACGTCAATCAAAATCCCTCTATGAGGGAGATGGGTGGTTTTCTAAATGTGATGAAAAAATAAATAATAAAAAGATAGAAAGAAATTACAAATTGGGATTGTTAGATCAGTGCCCAGTAATCTACATTTTGCAGGGCCATTGCCTCTACAATAAAGCCACACACTTGGGCTTCTGTCTCATGAGCCGATAAAATTGATGAAGCCCACTTTCTGTACCAGTTGAGGGTCTCCAGAATCCATATGCTTCAGAGGTTCAGAATTGACTCATTATAATCATGCTTTTTTTAAAATACCAAATATAGCTCTTTCACTACATATACAGATATATATTCTTATACTTCTTATGGTTTTTCTATTGCTCCACAACAGTAAGAGGAATTGTCTTTAATTAGTTCAAAACAATAATTACTAGCTGGTGTTGATTTACTTATTCCTTGCATTTGCACATCACCTTTCTTCTAGGAGTTCTAAGTGACACACACAATACAGTTTCTTGCCAATTTTCTTGCAGCAACAACCCTGTGAAGTAGGTTGGGCTGAAAGAACCTGACTGGCTCATAGTTACCCAGGGTTCCTGAATGTGTGGATTTGAACTCAAGCCTGTCTAGTCTCAGTGTAGAACTTTAAACGGGACGTTACATTGGCAAGCTTTTTGTTGAAGGTCATTTCCAGGTCTAATGCAAAAGGTGAGTTCAGAGCGGAAACAGACCTATCTGGGTCACAAGGAAAACTTCTCACCTGGTCTGTAGAAAATCCATAACTTGCTAGATGGCAGCAAAGTGAATAACAGAACAGAATAACAGAGTTGGAAGGGACCTTAGAGGTCTTTTAGTCTGACCAGGTAGGAAACTCTGTACCATTTCACATACTTCTGAAGGAAGATTGTTCCACTGATTAATTGTTCTATCAGGAAATTTCTCTTTAGTTCTAGGCTGCTTCTTCCCTTGATTAGTTTCCATTCATTGCTTCTTGTCCAGCCCTCAGGTTCTTTGGATATTAGCTTGACTCCCTCTTCTTTGTGCCACCCCCTTATATACTAGAATATTGCTAAGTGTTGTCATGTTCTTTCATATTCTTCCCTTAGTCAATTCTTCCTTTCTTCTGTGCAGATATCTAATATGGCTTTTTTGGGGTCCCTGGCTTGACTACGACCATTTGTCTGAAACATATGGAGAAACACTGAACACGGAAGCAAAAGACTACAGGAAACATGATGGCTTTACTTCAATCTGGTCGTAAAGATGTTTGCAGCCTAGAGATAATGGCCGCATTCTGTCCCATAAGAGCTATTGAAAACATTGGGAAGTATTAGGATCTCTCTGTACCATTTCCTGCATCTTTTCTTGATGGGATTGGAGGGGGAAAATCTTTTAAATTCACCTGACCATATTTTAATAGGCTGTCTGGTAAAGAATCATAGCCAAATACTTTTTTTTATTTCGCTGTTTTATTAAAGCTTTCAAATCTCTGGAAAAAGATGGCATGTAGGTAAAAATAATGACAATAGGTTGATGGGGAAGGATAAAATATAGTACTAATGGCATTGTGCTTATATTTAATCTATTGCTTGTATGATTGTATAAGTGTATTAACATTTACACTATATTCCAAATACTTGTTGTTCTTTTATCAATTACAGCATGCAATATTACATATTGCGTACTTATACAATCAACTATTTATCCATTTGAGCAAAAACAAGATGGGGAAAACAAGATTGAGCTAACTTCCTTTTCTCTTGCTTATAGTTTCTTCTTCCACTTCTGCATACCCTGAAAAAAAATTGTGTGATGGATATGTCTTTTCAGAAACCAGGTGAACAAAGACTAATAATGCTTTCAGCATTTTGTTGCAATACACCTTTCAAACTTTTAATATGCTTTATAGAATAAGAGAAAGAAAATAATTGATGGGCTATAAGAACAGGGAATCCCCTCTTGAGCCCCAGAAAATATGAAAAAAAGAATAATGATCTGGTTTGATGCTTTAGATAAATTATGATTTTTTTGCCAGGGGTCACAGGTAATGAGGAAAACACCTGCGTAGCAGACAGAAAACCCTCCTGCAATCAATCCCGGCTGAAGAGAAAAGCTGGTGATACGCAACATTGGAAATACTGAATGAGATGCCAGAAGAATCTGATTTCTTTCAAACCAACATCCGGGTTTTTATGGAACAGCATGTTATTCCCACAGCCCAGTGAAGTGTTTGAAAAGATGAAGTACACAAACCCTTCTGAACCATGCACAAAAGCTCCCGTCTACCAGCAGGAGATACATCAGAAATGTATTTCTCTCACACGCACATGCTACTCAGGGACTGCCCAGCTAGGGAGTTCAGAGGTCTGGCTGTCTTTGCTTGAAGACCAAGAGGTGACAGGGCTATCAGTAACTCTGGGGGGCTCTCTCAGGACACAGGCCCTCTCCTAGGAAACCCATTTGTGTACATGTATGCCCTCAATGTGGGAGTTATCAAAGATACGGGCATCAATGAGTTACCAGAAAAACTGGCTTCTCCACATAGCTGGAGGGAGACTGGTGAATAAGTTGTGTCAAGTAGCGTCCTTAATCCACTTCTGATCTCTGCTGGGAAGTTGCCTAAAGTAGATTGTGGTTTGGTTTTCACCTGTACCTGAACTCCTGCCTCCACACAACCAGGAGGTCAGGCCTGGATAAAAATAATGATAATTTTCTTTCTGCCCTGCAGGTAGTCCTGCTCTGAGGTAAGAGCCCCTTGCTGCCTTTCCTTAGTTTCATGACCCTCCATATATGTGTTTGTGTGTGTGTGTATTTAAAGGGAGGGTTTATTTATTTGATTCTTACAGCTGCTTATCTCAGTCAATGACTCTGAGTGGCTTACGGTTCAAAAAGCATACTGCAATTAAAGCAATAAAAACATTTTAAAACAATAAAACAATTTACCTCTTTCATAAAAGCATTTTCATATTAGGGCTCTTCAAAGGTAGGATAAGTGCAATTAGAGGGAGACTGGCCTGTGCAATGAACATCCCATCTCTTTTTGTTACAAGGCATATATTTTAAAAAAAGAGGTGGAGCTTCAGTTGCCCAACTGCCCCATTGTCATTTTTTTTCCTTGCATGGACAAACACATCATGGTGCCCCCTGGCTTAAGACTGGCTTTGCAACACGTCATTCTAGAAGCAAACTACGGATAGAAACACATGGAAGAAGACTTGTCTTCTGGAACATATTGGCAAAAATAAATAAATCAGAAAATAAAATACAGGCTGAATAGTCAAGACCTCGTTGATGATCCAAACTCTGTCAAGGATCTTGGAGTAATCATCTCAAATGACCTAAGCGCTAGAGCCCACTGTAACTACATAGCCAAAAAGGTATTAAGATTACATAATCTTATGTAGCCTTTTCTCTGGTAACGTTACACTAATAACTAGAGCATACAAAACATTTGCTAGACCAATACTTGAATACAGCTCATCAGTCTGGAACCCGCATTACGTATCTGATATTAACACAGTTGAGGAAGTCCAGAAATATTTCACAAGAAGAGTTCTCCACTCCTCTACTCATTGCTGAATACCTTATGCCACCAGACTTGAAATTCCAGACCTAGAAAACCTTGAATTATGGCACCTTCGCTCCGATCTAAGCATAGTATAGAAAATTATATATTGCAGTGTCCTACCTGTCAATGAATACTTCAGCTTCAACCATAACAACACAAGAGCACACAATAGATACAAACTCAAGGTTAACCGCACCAAACTTGATACCAGGAAATACGACTTCAGCAACAGAGTGGTCAATGTCTGGAATACTCTACCTGACTCTGTGGTTTCTTCCCCAAACCCCCAAAACTTTAACCTTAGACTGTCTACTATTGACCTCACCCCTTTCCTAAGAGGTCTGTAGGGGGTGTGCATAAGCGCACCAACGTGCCTATCGTCTCTGTCCTATTGTTTCTTTTATATATATATTTTTGGGGTGGCCCAAGTGCCCTGCCAGTGAAAACGGAGCTCTGTTTTCGCTGGCAGAGGCACCCTGGGCTGGCCTTTCACTGTTTCCAGGGCAACCCTGTGGGCCAGATCTAAACACCCTGCAGGCCGGATTCGGCCCATGGGCCTCAAGTTTGACACCTTGGCTAGGTTCATGTAACACACCGAGCAACAAAAAAGCAAACCAATGTCAGTTAAACTTAGCATATCAGAAAGCAGCTACTCAGCCTCTGCTGGCTTGGTTAAGGGTATTATACTAATACAATGAATCTCTTCTTCAAGCTATTCGTGACCACAATTTTCTTCACAGTGATAATATTTATTCCATCAGTCACTCAGTTTCTATAGCCTCCCATCTCAATCCAATTGGGTAATGAACAATGTCACAGAACTGTATCAGACAGTGACGGTACTGCGAACTTTGAGAAATAGTGCGAAGCAGAGCCTAAAATGTATTTATTAAAGCAAATAGTATCGTAAGTATATGTTTCTTGCCTGGCTATAATCGTAATTAAATCACTACTTTCAGGTCTTCATGGTGAGGAAGTCATGCAAATTTCTTTCTCATATTGTCAGTCGGACTAACACTGACCTTGAGAACCCTGTGGTAGGACCTGTGATGACCCAGAGTATAACACAAATTTAATAAAATCCAAAACATAAATAAATGTCCTTTAATGCCTCCAACCTGGTCCCACTGTTCAATAATTCTCAGTTGGAGATAAAATGTACTCAAAAATAGTCTTCAAAAGAAAGCAATACAGTCCAAACTTCATGAGCAGATAGAGGTGAAATAAAAAACCAAACAAACTACAATGATGAAATTTCCACAACGGACCAGGATAAGTAATTACCAAATTCAAGGAAATATTAAGGCACAGTTGGAAGGACACCAACCAAGATAACTTCAGCCCAAATTAACCCACGTGCTGCTTCTGGCAATGCTGTGTTGTAATTGTCTCTCTTATATATTATTCTCCCCAGTTGCAACCAATGAGAATGATCATGGCCGCTTCCTCTTTCGTAAGCCAGGTTGTTTCCTTCTCCGTTCCTCCCTGTGTGTCCTAGGATGAAGAGGGGATGGGCCTGGTTTTTCCTCTGACTGCCCAGCTGGCCTCTGCCCTTCCCCAGCCTCCTCCACAACCTCCAGAGCCATACCTCCACTCCCTGTAGGCTGTTCCTCCTCTACCTCAGAGTCCGACTCTACCAAGGGCATGACAGGACCAAATTACCCATGGTGCTGCATATTTTTTGGTAAATCTTCATGACTATGCACTTCTGCTAAAATATACTTGTGTATTTCTGTGTCCGTGTGTGTATGTGTGTTTGCACATTACTATTTTTCTTAAATCTCCTCTCATAAATGTGTTTCCTTCCCTTGGTTTTGTGATGAGTCTTTCAAACCACTGTTCCATCTATGATCTGCAAAATACAAGGCGCTTCCCATGGCAGGACTTTCAATTTTGGGATGCTGACTGCACATAATCAAGTCAGTCAAATACAGGTAGTCCTTGAATTACGACCATAATGGAGCCCAGAATTTATGTGGCTACATGAGAAATGTGTGAAGGGACTTTTGCCCCATTTTAATACTTTTCTTGCCACCTTTGTTGAGTGAATCACTGCAATTTGTTAAATTGGTAACACAGTTGTTAAGTGAATTTGGCCATGGGGATGCTGCAAATGATGTTAAGTGTGAAAAAATAATCATAAATCACTTTTTTTTCAATGCCATTGTGACTCTCTGAATGGCCACTAAATGAACTGTTGTAAGTCGAGGACTACCTGTACTGAAAGGAGTGAAAAGTATCCTTTTATCCATTCATTCTCAAAAGTTAGTATTGGGAAAAGTGGAAGTACAGATAGTTACGACAGCACTGAAAAAATGACTTACACCTGAACCTTGTGCTTCTGACCATTGCACTATCCATATTGAGTGTGTCATCTGCACCTCTACAACTGTCTGGTTGGGTTCTGCAACCCAACAAGACAGACAGACTTCAGAAAGTAATTAGGACTGCAGACAAACAACAATTACTACCAACCTGTCTTCAATCGAGCACCTGAATTCTGCACGAGTCAAAAAGAGGCCTGTGAAAATATTTACAGACTCCTCGCATCCTGGACATAAACTGTTTCAACTCCTTCCCTCAAAACAATGTTATAGAGCACTGCACACCAGAACAACTAGACACAAGAACCATTTTTTCCCCGAATGCCCTCACTCTGCTAAACAAATAATTCCTTCAACACTGTTCAACTATTTACAAAGTATCTTATGATTCTTGACTCTTGACGAATGTATCTTTTCTTTTATGCACACTGAGAGCATTTGCACCAAGACAAACTCCTTGGGTGTCCAATTACACTTGGCCAATAAATAATTCTGTTCTATTCTATCCCCAAAGTCAGGTGATCAGAATCCAAGGGCATGGCAATTGACATGTATTGAGAACAGGTAGGATCCTGGGATTGTGGGATCGCCACTTGCAACCTTCCCAGCTGGCTCCCAACAAGCAAAGTCAATGGGGGAAGCCACATTCACTTAATGCCCATGTGATTCACTTAACAACTGAAGAGATTCTCTTAACAACTGTGGCAAATAAGATCGTATAAAGGAGTGCAATTTACTTAACGATGAAAAATTTGCTCCCAATTGTGGTTATAAGTTGAGGACTACATGTATAGTAAAGAGAACAACCAGCAAAAGATGAGTGGTCATTACAGAAAGACAAGTCACGGTCACATGATATCTTGCTTAACAGCCATAGTGATTCACTTAATGACCCCCCAAAAACATCACAGTCACATGACACTTCACTTAATGACTGTGCCCCTTAACAACCAATTTTCCAATCCCAATTTTGGTTGTATGTTGAGAACTATCTATAATAAAGTTTCTTCTGAATGAATTGTCACAGGGTTAGACAACATTTAAAGTGATTTCCAAAATATCCCTTTTTAAAAAATAAATGTTGAATTGTAATCTCAGGTATGCATGAGTCACTGTGGTAAATTTGCCCCCCCTGTGTTGAATCTGATATGGCAGAGGAAACAAGAACGATCACTCAAAACAAATGACCCCCTTGAGGCCTCCCTCAGCTCACAGTGTCCAACACACCTATTTTGCATTGTTCTGTTACGCACACAAGCCTTTGTATGAAAGAGAGAACGTGACAGAGTAAGTGACATGTTCTTCCATGGTGTCCCATGGTTTGCTAAGCCATTGTGTACCTTTCAAGAGTCTCCTTTGACAGCCACCAAGGCAACCGTTCTCAGGTTCTGTTATGACTTGTATGTCACCAGCCTAAAGCTCTCTCTGGCCTTCAGACCAAAAAGGATGGTTCAGCCTCTGCCAAGGACCTCTTGGTCTACCTTTGCCATCACTGAAGGTACAGCCTCATCTTTCCTGTCTTTAGGTAAGCACTGATCGAAAGTGGAATCTAGCAAGGAAAGGTGTGTGGGGTGTGTGTGTGTGTGAGAGGATTCAGATCCTTCACACTGGAACCTGGAAGGGAATGCTCATGAGTTCTTGGGGTCCATCTGAAAAGAAGACACCCCTAATTACACTGAATTGCTGTACAATTTCACTGGCTTAATTCTATCATTCGTTCCCTGAATCCCAAGAAAAGGGTGTGCTGTTTACAAGAGTTATCCAGACCAGTGGTGGGATTCAAAATTTTTTACTGCTGCTTCTGTGAGTGTGGCTTGGTGGGCATGGCTTGGTGGACGTGGCAGGGGAAGGCTACTGCAAAACCCCATTCCCTCCCCACCCCACTAACCTGCTTTCCAGCTCCATTCTCCTGTGCAGGGCAACAAAAGAAGACCCAGCCAATCAGCTGGGACTCAGGAGGCAGAGAATTGATGGGGGCGGGGCCAGTCAGAGGTGGAATTTGCCAGTTCTCCAAACTACTCAAAATTTCTGCTACCAGTTCTCCAGAACTGTCAAAATCTGTTGAATACCACCTCTGATCTAGATATTTTCGTTAAAAGATGCAGAAAAAGGAAATGGGAAAAATAGTCTTCAAACTGCAAAAGTTTACAGCCGTTGAGCCACCTCTCCCTGGATAGGCAATGTTTGGTCTACCATAATCAGTAGGGATGGTGCCGTGAAGGATTTTAGCTGCTAATTTCGGTGGTTCGACTGCTGCATTCAAGTGGGATTCACTTATTTTTTTCTGAGTAGCAGCCACTCCATTTTTGCAGTTTGGCTTTATTGATATTTCATCCAAGAAAGAAAGCCAAGCCTTCTTTACGAAGACAAGAAAAAATACAATCGTATCTGAAATACAATCAGACAATGGTATTACAACAGTAATAGTACTGTATTAACTTGGTGTCTACCAACATTCATACCACACCCACTGAATGAGGCCTGCTACCCAGGTATAATCCCTGACATCTTCTGCAAACATCAAGACATCTTCTCATGTAAAGCACATTGCAGTAATGCCTTTTGGGAGGTGACCAAGGCATGAGTGACCATGAGCAGGACTTTCCAATCCAGGAATGGGCTCACTTAGCACACAACATGAAATTGTGCAAAGGCCCTCCTGGCCACAGCGACATTTGTTCCTTGAGAAGGTGCCATGAGCACAGGAGAATCCCCAAATGGCATGCAGGTTGTATAGGAGGTGGGTAGTGTAACCCCATCCAGAACAAATGATAGAAATTCCCCAGAACCAGGAGGGCCTAATATTCAGAGTCAGTCTTGCTAGACATGATCCAAAGTCCCCAAAGTGCTTTTTTCAAGAGGCAACTGGACTTTCTGGGTTTTTGGTTTGTTTTTTTTTGAAGATGTTTAGCTTCTCCTGAGCTGAAGAAGATTCTTGGATGAGAAGAGAAACGTCTTCAAAGAAAAACCAGAAAGTCCAATTGCCTCTTGAAAAAAGCACCTTTGGGACAACCATGACCTGGATGACCGAGAATCTCCATAGACAGTTGATCCAAAACCTATTGTTCTCCATTCTAATCCCACAACCTTCAGACACAGAGAGAGAACCTCCATGGCATCACTTTGGGGAGGAGGGTTTAAGGGTAGAAAGGCAACAGTGCACATTATTAGCATACTGATGATATTTCACTCCACACTGCAAGATGACCTCACCCAAATGATGTGGATGTTACATAGGAGGAGACAGAACCTCTGTGGAACTCCACACAAAAGAAACTGAACTCTCCCCCTCACCCCCAATCAACACCAGTTGGAAGTAGCCTGGAAGCAGGAGGACAACCGACATACCTCAGTACTACCAACTCCGAGAGGGATCCTCCAGAAAGAAACCATAACTGATGGAATCAGACGCTGTTACCAGCTCAAGAAGAGCAAGGATGGATACACTACCCACACCCCACTCCTGCCATTGACCTTGACAGGTGTAATCTGGATGGACTGATCTGGGTTAATATTAAAATGTATTTACTTTAATCAGTTTTAAGGCTCATGGAGCAATGCCAGGTGTCTTGTATGCCTATAGGATTTTTTTTTAAATCAGTGTATGAAATAACAGATCCATATAAGCATACAGAATCAGAGACAATTAAATCTAAGAGCACATCTAGGCAAGTTCAAACAACATCCTGGCCCAAGTGCCTGGGGGAGGAGATGGAAGAGGGGAAATCAGGTGTTCAAGGTCCCATCAAAGGCCATCAATGAATTAGACAGAAGGTGAATCTAGGCACAAACTATTTTTTATCAGATTTGCATGAAAACTTATAAAAGGCAGAGCGATGAAAACCTATTCAATGTTTCCATTATCAGCAACATCTCTTTGCTGAATGGCCACTCTTAACGATTATTTTTCATTGTTTAAAGGAGTAGGTAATTTTGTCAAGGTAATTTACAATAACGTAATTGTCACTAACTATTCTTTTTGTTTAATGTCTCTGTTTATTTCTATATTGACTCAGCATATGTTATTTTATACTGGTTGACTTAATTCGTATAAGGTGCTGTGTACTGAATTATCCCGTTCTCTCCGCCAGAATATATTGAAATATAAGCTAGGAAACCAGTAAGCATTCTACCATACACTGAGCTATACCTTACCACAGTTTACACGTGCAGTTGCAATAATTTAGCCCCTGCTAACTAATTAACTCCATTGACTGAGTTAGCAGAACATACCCAACCATAAACTAGCCAACTAAATGGGTTCACATAGTATGCTTGGCCCAATCCAGTCACAATTATACCAAATTAAAACCATCAGTTAAGTCAGACTATGGATTCAGCTAGCCCAGAATTGTCAATGTCCGATTCCTCTTGACTGTTTCAAATTTGTCTGAACTTCTCTGAACACTTAGCGTGACACAGCTATAAAAATGTTATTGTCCATTAAGAATGAAGCTATTTTAAACAGTTGACAATCTTATGACAGCTACAGCTGTGGTATCATACCAGCTTAAGTTTAAATTCAAGACTTGATCCTAAGAGTTGGTTTTACACTTCCTCTGTTTTGTGCTAGATGTCTGTTATTTATATTCTTAGAATTCTTTTTATGGGAAATTAGCTCCAATATATCTCCTACAGCAGCAGTGTCAAACTCGATTTCATTGAGGGCTGCTGCATCAGGGTTGTGTTTGATCTTGGGGGCTGGGCTGGGCATGGCCAGCTCGATGTCATCATGTCGGGGGCGCCTGTGGTGGCCAAAGTACTCTTCCAGTGAAAACTGGCTCCCAACCTCCTTTTTCAGCTGTGATGATCTCCTGCATCCTTCTGCCAGTGAAAACAGAGCTTGGGAGGGCCACACATGGCCCTCCGAGCTTCATTTTCACTGGCAGAGGCACCGCAGGCCGGTCCTTTGCTGTTTCCACGGTAGCCAGATGGGCCAGATATAAGCACCCCTTAAGTTTGACTGTCCCACAGTCATCACCGACTAGCAAGGGCTCCCTAGAGTTTTACAGTGCTGCTTTTTTCCAGGTAACACAAAGGGAGAGGATCTATAGTTGTTTGCTTTCAAATCACGTGTGTTTCCACTGAGCTATAACAACTATAACTAACTAGGAAGATATGTAAATGATGCATTTCATATATTAAGGAAATGAGTTATGATCTAGTACAAGTCAAACAGGCTCATCTTTAAAGTTCAACAATGTTTATTTTAGTCTGTGCAATTATTTATCTTGGCTGAGGTTGTTTGTAAACCAAGGGTGCACATTGGCTATGTTCCCACAACTGATTAAGCCAGTTAAAGACATACTGTAACTATATTCCTGTTTGGATAACATTATTTTTTCATATTTCTCTCTCCCTCTCTGAACCACGGTGGCACAGTGGTTAAGAGTGCAGTACTGCAGGCTACTTCTGCTGACTGCTGGCTGCCTGCAATTTGGCAGTTCAAATCTCACCAGGTTCATGGTTGACTCAGCCTTCCATCCTTCCAAGGTTGGTAAAATGAGCATCCAAAAATTGTTGAGGGCAAATATGCTGACTCTGTAAGCCGCTTAGAGAGGGCTGTAAAGCGCCAGTATATAAGTCTAAGTGCTACTGCTATTGCTGGGAGATTGGATAAACCCAATCATATTGAGTATTTTAAATGCAATATATTACTGAACCTCCCCAAATGGCATAATTCAATATCCAGGTGGAGTGAGTTATATGGGTTTCGCTTCTGAATCATCACAATCTCAATGTATGAGAGGGTTTCCCTATCCTAGAGTGATTCTGAGGTCCAGTATCATGATTCCAGCTTGGGCAAGCAAAAGGACCACAACCTGGTAGGTTCCTCTACCATTGCGTGAGAAAGTGAATCACTCTTTACAAGACCACTATCCAATGGCTGCTGAGTGACAGACTAGTTGAATCCCAGAACCATGATTGGTTGACTCAGCCATAAGCATTGTTACATTGCTAGAAGACAAGTTGATGAGCTGTAAAAACATTATTTGCTGTCTTGGGGCTGGTCCAGACATCATAAGGGGCCCAAGGACGGGTAAGTTCAGAAAAAATAGGGACATCTCAAGAGCTGCTTGGTGACTTAGCAGCATCTCTGAGGTTTGGCTCTTGCTGCATCCCATACCCTGAGCAGTCTCAGCATTGTGGGACTGAACTGGTCCCAACAGGCATAATTCTCCTGGTTGGACCATTCTTCAGAGTAGAGGAAATCTGCTGAGGATCTCATCCTGGCCCTAAGGTCTTTTTCACTGTCAGATAGTGTTTAATTGTCCATCTTTGGGAAGCCACAGCTCCTTTTAGGAACAATTGTTATGATTAACATTTCAAAGGGGAGGACAAGGACTGATCAGCCCACAGCAAAAAATCCAGACAGCTTTCTGGCATTTTAAAAGCCAACAGATTTATCAAGACAGATCTGCACAAGCTTCAAACCTGTCTGTTATGAAATATAAGAATGGTATTGCTTTGTACGTTGGGGATATGTGTGTGGTATCTCGGGAAGTCAGCCCTGGCAGCCGGAAGATCAGTGGTGGGATTCAATTTTTTTAACTACCGGCTCTGTGGGCGTGGCTTAGTGGGCATGGCTTGGTGGGCGTGGCTTGTGGGTGTGACAGGGGAAGGATACTGTAAAATTTCCATTCCCTCCCCACCCCACTAACCTGCTTTCCAGCTCTGTTCTCCAGAGCAGGGCAACCAAAGAAGACCCAGCCAATCAGCTGGGACTGAGGAGGCAGAGAATTGATGGGGGTGGGGCCAGTCAGAGGTTGTATTTGCCAGTTCTCCAAACTGCTCAAAATTTCCGCTACCGGTTCTCCATAACTGGTCAGAACCTGCTGAATACCACCTCTGCGGAAGAGGCCTCTTCTATTACCACAGAGCCTTTCTTTGGTATAAAGGTAGTCCTTGACTTTCAAGCATTTGTTTAACCATCTTTCAAAGTTAAAACAGCCCTGAAAATGTGACTGGTCATTCTACTTCTAAGCATTGCAGCATCCCCAAGGTCAGGGGATCAACCAGTCCTTGCATGTATGGCCACTACAGCATCCCCATGGCCATATGTTCAAAATTCAGATACTTGGCAAGCTGCCATATACAGGTGGTCCTCAACTTACGGTCAAATTTATGTTGCTAAGAGAAAGGTATTCAGCAACTTTTCTCGCCACATTTTTTAAGTGAATCCCTGCAGTTCTTCAGTTAGTGATGGTTGTTAAGTGAATCTGTCTTCCCCATTGACTTTGCTTGTCAGAAGATTGCAAAAGGGCATGATGTCATGACAATACAATCATCATAAATAGGATCGCTGCTTGAAAACTTCTCAGCTATCTTCCAACAAAGTCAATGGAGGCAGCGGGACTCTCTTAACAGTCACGTGATTCACTGAACAGCTACAGTTATTTGCTTAACAACATAGCCCCCAAACAGATTGTAAAATCATTTGTGAGTCACTCAACAACTGCCTTACTCAGCAACAAAAATTCTGAGCCCAATTGTCATCCCAAGGAGCTGCAGTGGCGCAGTGGTTAGAATACAATATTGCAGGCTTTTTCTGCTGCCTGCTGGCTGCCTGCAATTTGGCAGTTCAAATCCCACCAGGGTCAAGGTTGACTCAGCCTTCCATCCTACTGTGGTCGGTAAAATGAGGACCCAAATTGTTGGGGGCAAGATGCTGACTCTGTAAAACTGCTTGGAGAGTGCTGTAAAGCACTGTGATATAAGTCTACATGCTGGTGCTATTGCTAAGTCAACGGCTACTTACAGATTCTTAATATCACTTGGCTTTTTCCCTGAGAGTGATAGCCTACCGTTCCTCTTGTTAGCAAAACATATTCTCCTCACTGTGGGGAGCAGGAAGGATGAGAATATTTTGAAGAGGCTGACTGACTAATGAATAGCGACTGGGTGTTTTCTTTCCTGTTAAGAATTAGAACCCACCTACCTCCGGGAATCTACCAAGGAATGATCAAGGCTGACAGATAAACATCCACCATTAAGGCTTATATTCAATGGTGTATGGAGATTTAAGAAGGAAAACTACTTGCTTCATCGATGTAAGACTACCGTATATACTCGCATATAAGCCAACTTTAGAACGCTTTTTTTTTCCCCCAAATTTGGGGGTCGGCTTATACG
>BHFT01018242.1:0-12156 GCA_004320025.1 Laticauda laticaudata
GTTAACCAACAGATGGCAAGTGTTTCTCTCCATTTTACATCCTCTTTCCATCCGTTGGTGCAGTGTGACATTGGCTTAACATGTTGGCATGGCCTCTTTGAAGCCTATTCTGAGGTATGTAATTCACTGTCACCCTTGACCCTGATTTTCCCCCACCCCTTTGGGTGCATCATAATTCATATTCTCCAACTGAAACACATTCATAGCCAAGAGTTATCAGTCACGTTGTCCAATTAGAGATCTGCACAGTAGATTGCTTAATTACAATCTTTGCAAGATAAGAATGGAATGCACTTTTGGTTCCAAACTGCTGCAGTGCTCTTTCAAATCCCCCCCACATTTCTATTTGTGGCACCCCTAAAACAGGCATAGAAATGTTTTATGAGTTGACAAACTGTTTGTCTGAAATGCTATAGAGTTTCCCGCTTGAACGTGGGGTAGGATTAGAGGACCTCTGAGGTCCCTTCCAGCCCTACAATTCTATGAGATCCGCAAATCATTTTCATTTCTTGCAATTTCTTGCAAAATATTCAAAAGTGGTTTCCAGATAGGAATAATCGTGCATTTCATCAAAACTGTCAATTTTGCCATGGGACCAGTTTCCACCAGTTTCCCCATCCATTCTTCCATTGTAGGTATATTTCCACTTTTGAGCTTATAAAAGCCTCATTGCCATTATCGTATATACAAATTAAGTACCAGTAGATGTTTCCATTTTTTAATCCATTAAGCCCGAAAGAAAAGTCTGTGGTTTCAATTGGACATTTGGTTTTAAAGTCTTCAGCATCAAAATGCATACTTCGTCCTGATATTTTCTAGCTTTGCTGTGTGTCCAAAAAAATGAAAAAAAACCCATCCTCTGTTTGATTACACTTCTGACAAGTATTTGAAATTCCCTTATAGTCCTCGACTTATGACTACGATTGAGCCCAACACTTTTGTTGCTAAGCAAGACATTGAGTTTTGCCCTATTTTATGACCTTTCTTGCCACACTCGTGAATTGAATTGCTGCAGCTGATAAGCTAGTAACCTGGCTGTTAAGTGGATCTGGCTTCCCCACTGACTTTGTTTGTAAGAAGGTCACAAAAGTGATCACGTGACACTGGAACATTGCAACCATCATAAATATGAGACAGCTGCCAGATTTGACTACGTGACTATGGGGATGCTGCAACGATCATGTGATAAACATTTATAATATAATACATGATGATATAGGAATAATAGAATAAGAATAGAATAAAATAAGACTAGAGAAGAGGAAAGGAGAGGAGAGTAGAATAGAGTAGAATAGGATAGGATAGAATAGAGTAGAGTAAAATAGAGTGGAATGGAGTGGAGTGGAGTGGAATGGAGTAGAAAAGAGTAGAGTAGAATACAGTAGAGTAGAGTAAAATAGAGTAGAATAGGATAGAATAGAATAGAGTACAGTAAAATAGAGTAGAGTGGAGTGGAGTAGAGTAGAATAGAGTAGAACAGAGCAGAGTAGAGTAAAATAGAGTAAAATAGAATGGAATGGAGTGGAATGGAGTGGAGTGGAGTGGAGCAGAATAGAGTAAAATAGAGAAGAATAGGATAGAGTACAATAAAATTGAGTGGAATGGAATGGAGTAGAGTAGAATACAGCAGAGTAGAGTAGAGTAAAATAGAGTAGAGTGGAGTGAAGTAGAGTAGAGTAGAACAGAGCAAAGTAGAGTAAAATAGAGTAAAATAGAATGGAATGGAGTGGAGTGGAATGGAGTGGGGTGGAGTGGAGTGGAGTAGAGTAGAGTAAAATAGAGAAGAATAGGATAAAATAGAATAGAGTACAATAAAATAGAGTGGAATGGAATAGAGTAGAGTAGAGTAAAAGAGAATATAATAGGATATAATAGAACAGAGTAGAGTAAAATAGAGTAGAGTGAAGTGGAGTAGGTAGAGTAGAACAGAGCAGAGTAGAGTAAAATAGAGTAAAATAGAGTGGAATGAAATGGAATGGAGTGGAGTAGAGTAAAATAGAATAGAATAGAGTAGAGTAGAGTAGAGTAGAGTAGAGTAGAGTAGAGTAAAGTAAAGTAGAGTAAAATAGAGTGGAATGAAATGGAGTAGAGTAGAGTAAAATAGAATAGAATAGAATAGAACAGAATAACTGNGGGGGGGGGGGGGTAAACCGCTTGGAGAGGGCTGTAAAAGCACTGGGAAGCGGTCTATAAGTCTAGGTGTTATTGTTTAAGTGCTATAATTCAGTTTTTTTGAGTGCATTGTAATTTCAAAAGGCCACAAGATGAAATGGTTGTAAGCCAAAATGTCCACGTTTTACAATTTAGCCAATGTATCAACGATTCATCTTTTTGGGGAAAAAAAAAAGAATTGCTTTAAGTGGCTTTTTAGCATTGTTTTCCTTCCCAACAATTCTTGTCTAACAATAGACAAAATCCAAAGTGCAGTTGCAATTTCTCTCTAGGTTTTCATTGCCTTAAAATAATGAGAGGAAGCACTTGAGGCATACTGATTAGCCATTATCCAGCATGAATCGAATTGACAGTAGACCTTAAAAAAGGAAATGCAGTGCAAATTCAAAATGGGATTTGAAGAACTCACCCCATTGGATTTTGTGACCGGATTCACCAAACCATCCCAATTAAATTTAAATTTGCAATTCTAAATTCAGAGTCCTGCCCTTTGAGTTGAATGTCTGAGCCATATGCTACAAACTTGCTTTTAAATACCTTCAGGCAAGAAGAAGAAGAAAAAAAATGCCTTCTGGTCTCTTTTTGCCTTTGCTACAGAAAAAGAGAAAAGGCGTAAGGTTAATGGATACTTATTTTTTTTTTAAAAAAAAAATGAAAACGACACTTATTTCCAGCTCAGGTTTTGCCAAATGATCGTGCTGATGAACTGGTATTCATTCTCCACCGTACAAATAATGCCTCTTTTAGCAAAAGCTCAAGAGAGAGTCAAGAAGTATTCTGGAACATGATCTGACAAAGGTACTTAAATTATTCATAACTGCTTTGAGAAAGACTGGGGGATATTCAGCCGCGAGGTATTTAGCCAAGAAAGAGAATGTGAAGAAGTTGGGAACTGTTGGATTGGAAACTCATTTCTAAAAGGAAAAAAGAATACTAATAGTATGTTGAAATTGCCTGGCAAACTTCCAAAAGTTTTTTTTTTCATTTTTTTGTTTTCTTACATAAATACAGAATAACAGAATTGGAAGGGACCTTGGAGCAGGGGTGGGATTCTACCAGTTCGCACCTATTCGCTAGAACTGATTGTTAACATTCTAAGCAATTCGGAGAACCGGTTGTTAGAAGAAATTACTGGGCTAATCCCGTAAAAAAGGCAGGAAGGAAACATTCTGGTGTTGCTGAGAGAAACTGCCTCTCTGTTAACCCTTACTGCATTCTTGGCAGGACTAGACTTCCTGTCTCTGGAACTTCTCTTGAGTTTTTTCCCCACCTTTGCTGGTACTTTGCTTGTGTGGAGTGACCATTCAAAGTTATAATGGCACTGAAAAAAGTGACTTATGACCATTTTTTACACTTATGACTGTTACAGCATTCCCACAGTCATGAGAGACCAGGCGAGGAGATGTGTGCCTCAATATGAGTGATACTGAGTTGGCCACATCCAGCCAGTCACATGACCACCAAGCCACACCCACCAACTAAGCCATGCCCACAGAACCGGTTGTTAAAATATTTGAATCCCACCCCTGCCTTGGAGACCCTGTAGTCCAACCTCCTCCTCAAGCAGGAGACTATATCTGTTTAGACAAATGGCTGTTTTGTTTGCTCTTGAAAACCTCCAGGGATGGAGCAGCCATAACTTCTAGTGACAAGCTGTTCCACTGGTTGATTGTTCTCACTATCAGGAAATTTCTCCTTAATTCCAGGTTGCTTCTCTCCTTGATGAGTTTCCATCCATTGCTTTGTGTCTTGCCTTCTGGTGCTTTGGAAAATAGCTTGAGCTGCTCTTTTGTGCAGCAACCCCTCAAATATTGGAACACTGCTATAAAGTCACCCGTTAATTCTTTTTTTCACTAGACTAGACATACCCAATTCCAGCAACCATTTTATATACATTTTAGCCTCCAGTCCCCTAATTATCTTTATTGCTCTTTCTCTGCACTCTTTCCAGAGTTTTAGCATCTTTTTCATATTATGGTGATCCAAATTGGAGACACTTTTGCAGGTGTATCTGATTTTGGTCACGGCAATATAAAAAAGGTGTTGAGATTCTGGAAAGGGTGCTTCTTCTGGAAGTCCTAAAGAATTTTTATTACCTGTTTCTTCTGAGCGTCACCATTTCTTCTGAATTGTGCTACTGCTGCCACTGCTGCTCATGTTGTTTGTTTGTTTGTTTGTTTGTTGGCCAAACAGTTTTGTGTCACATGTTTGGCCACAGAGGGAGCAAATCCTATACTTAGCAGCACTGCTGATGTTATCTAATTAGGTATTGTGACATCTGCAAGAAAGCTACAAGCTCAGAGAGCATCAAGAATCCCACAGACCTCCTTCTCCTCCTCCTCCTCCTCCTCCTCCTCCACCACCACCACCACCACCACTTCCTTCTAGCTGTCAACTCTTAAAACATTCNCCTCCTCCTCCTCCTCCACCACCACCACCACCACTTCCTTCTAGCTGTCAACTCTTAAAACATTCCTATGCCTGTTTTAGTAGTTGCCATTAAAAAAAAGGGAGAGGAGGAAGAAAATCTGGAAGAGCAGTTGAAAGCAAAAGTACACTCCAACTCCTTATTTTTAAAATATTTTAACAAAAATACCAGAGTTTTTGCCCATGAATATATTGAATTGGAGAATGTGAATGATGACACCCAGCCTGTGAACGTACTCAATTGGAGAATCTGGTTTATGAGACACCCAGGGGGGAAACAGGGTCACAAGGGACTGTAAATGACGTAGGCCAGAGTTGGCTTCATACAGGGCAGTGCCAGTATGTTGTCTCTAATGAATTGTTTGAAGTTTTTTGAAGTTTGGCTCGAGAATCAGGATTTAATTAATCCTGGAATCCTGATACTAGCTGGAATCCTGATACTAGCATTGATGATGTTACTGAACTGGGTTGTGAAATGTCTTCATGGAAACAGTTAAGCTCAAAGAGCACCAAGGACCCCACACACAAATAGCCTCTTCGATGGAAACATATCTTTTCATCTCTCAGAGTCTCCTCAGTGTCTGTAGATCTTCATCTGAAGAAGCCCCCTGGATTAATTTCTTCAGGGAATCATCCTAATTTCAGGTCAATGGAAGTTAGGGAGATTCTACATAGCTTGAGAGAAGACAAGACAGGACAGGACAGGACAAGACAAAACAAAACACTGAAACACACTTGTGGGTCATCTTGTCACTAAAATTCAAATAGATCACATTTCAGCAATATCATTCATATTCTCTTTCTCATATTCTCTTATTAGACAGAATGAAAACTGGGTTAAAAAGAATGATCCTTCCTTCTTTCCTTTCTTCTTCCTTCCTCTCTTTCTCCCTCCCTCCTCTCTCTCCTCCTCCCTTACTTCTTTCTTCCTTTCCTTCCTTCCTTCCTTTCTCCCTCCCTCCCTTCATTCATTCATTCCTTTTAGAAAATCCACTGCAGTTCTGCTCAAAATTTATCCCAGAATTTTGATATATGGATTCATACCAGTTGTCGGGTGGTATTTTTGATCTAATGGAGAGATGCATTGAATTTCTACCTTGCGCCCCCCCCTCAAAAAAAAAGAACCTGGGGAGTTTTAGGAAACCACAGTAGTATGACAATGATGCAGAAAATTATGGAATGGGTAGGGGCAGAAATGGGGGTGAAAACAAAATATGATATTACTAGAAAGTGCCAAGTTCTGCTAAAGTACATAATTTAGGTGTATCAGAGGTTCAGTGAGATGGGGAATAACGATTCCCCCCTTCTTATAGGGTTTTTTTTTGACAGATAACAGATAATCAGAGTTGGAAGGGACCTTGTAGGTCATCTAGTCCAACCCCCCACCCAAGCAGGAGATCCTACACCATTTCTGACAAATGGCAGTCCAATCTCTTCTTGAAAGTGTCAAGTGATGATGCTCCCACAACTTCTGAGGGAAACTTCTGTTCCATTGGTTGACTGTTCTCACTGTCAGAAAGTTTCTCCTTGTTTCCAGGTTAAATCTCTCCTTGTCAGTTTCCATCCGCTATTCCTTGTCTGGATTTCAGGTGCTTTAGAAAATAGCTTGACCCCTTCCTCCTCCCTGAGGCAGCCCCTCAAATATTGGAAGATGCTATCATGTCTCCCCTGGTCCTTCTCTTCACTAGACTAGCCAAGCCCAGTTCCTGCAACCGTTCATTATATGTTTTAGCCTCCAGTCCCCTCATCATTCCTGTTTGCTCTTCTCTGTACTTTTTCCAGAGTCTCAGCATCTTTTTTATTATGTGGTGACCCAAAACTGGATGCAGTACTCTAGGTGTGGTCTTTACTAAGGCTTTATAGATTGGTATTAGTACCTCCCTTGATCTCAATTGTATCCTTCTTTAATACAATTTTGGATTGCATTGGCTTTTGGCTGCTGCCTCACACTGCTGGCTCATATTCAGCTGGTTTGTCCACGAAGACTCCAAGATCCCTCTCACAGTTATTGTTTGAGCCTGGTTTCACCCAGTCTATATGTGTACTTTTGGTTTTTCTTGCCTAAGTGTAGGACTTTACTCTTCTCTATATTGAATTTCATTTTGTTAGATACGGCCCAGTGTTCTAGTTTGTCAAGATCCATCTGGATCTTCAGCCTGTCTTCTTGGGGGTTAACTATTCCTGCCAGCTTAGTATCATCTGCAAATTTGATAAATTCCCCTTCTATTCCCTCATCTAAGCCATTAATGAAGATACTGAAGAGTACTGGGCCTAAGGCAGAACTTTGTGGTTCTCATGGTTTCCATCATCCATGCTTTGCACTAGGGGTCCCCAACCCCGGGCTGTGGACCAATACCAGTCCATGGCCTGATAGGAATTGGGCCACATAAGTGATAAGAGGGTGAAGTAAAGTTTCATCTGCAGAGGCACAGGATGTAGGTTGCATGCAAAACTGTCCCCCGCCATCCCTGGACAAATTGTCTTCCATGAAACTGGTCCCTAGTGCTAGAAAGGTTGGGGACTGTTGCATTACACCAAGATATGGAAAATGTGTCACTTTCATGATTTATAATATCTTTCATGATTTATTTAGAAGATTTGGTGTGCCGAGGGCTAATTTGTTCTAGTGGTTAAGGAGCAAGCTACAAACCAGGAGACTGTGAATTCTAGACCTGCCTGCCTTAGCATGACAGCCAGCTGGATGACTTTGAGCCAATCACCAGGAGACTGTGAATTCAAATCCTGCCTTAGATATGAAAGCCAATGGGATGACTTTAGACCAATCACCAGGAACCCATGAGTTTTAGTCCTGCCTTAGATATGAAAACTAACTGGATGATTTTGGACCAGTCTTCCTCTCTCAGTTCAACTTACCTCACAGGGTTACTGTGGGGAAAATAAGAGGAGGAAGGAGTATTAAGTACATTCGCTGACTTAAGTTATTTATAAAAAATAATAAAGGCAGAAAAAATAAATATTAAAATATTGAGACACTCCCATTTATATCCACGAAAACTTCATTATCTCAGAGGCTAATGTTTTCTTTCCAGTAAAATCCCATTTTCTCCAGCTGCACTCTTAGCTTCTACCTATTAATCATGCGATAAAATTGGGGGAAACATAAGTAGACCACAGAATCAGAAATCCAGCAAGCTATGTGGGCGGGCTAGTATGGTATTTAAATATGGCTTTATTCTTTCCAGAAATAAAGAAGAAAAGAAAGGAATAATTTTGTGACAAAAATTTTTGAACTTCCCCAGCACAAAGATGGGTCATCAATTATAAAATTTGCAGTGAAACATTCTGACACTGCAGAAGAAAAATAGAATTTTCTCATGAACACAATTGCTGCTTTTGGCCATAAATGGTGATATCAAGGTTTATACCAGCATGAAAATTTCATACCGTTCCTGCAACAATGATGGATCCATTTCTTTGTAGAGTATGACAGAACCCTTAAAGAGAGGTGACCAAAGCAGAAGTTAACTTAATTGTACAGGTAGTCCTTGATTTACGATTACAATTGAGCCCAACATTTTTGTAACTAAGTGAGATATTTGTTTAATGGGTTAATGAGTTTGGCCCCATTTTATGACCTGTCTTGCCACAATTGTTAAGTGAATCCTTGCAATTGTGAAGCTAGTAACATGGTTATGAAATGAATCTGGTTTTCCCATTGCTTGTCAGAAGGTCACAAAAGTGACCACATTCCAGTTGAATAATAGAATTGGAAGGGACCTTGGAGGTCTTATAGTCCAACGTCCTGCTCATGCAGGAAACCCAGTTTCAAGAAATTACAAAAAAATTGTCTTGTCTTATCTTATCATCTTATCTAACAAATGGTTGTCCTTGTCCAGTCTTTCGCCAAGTCAGAAAGCTCAAACTGCCCAAGGAGCTGCTGATACAGTTCTACAGAGGAATTACTGCACCTCTATAACTGTCTGGTTTGGTTCTGTAACCCAACAGGACAGACACAGACGTCAGAGGATAATTAAGACTGCAGGAAAAACAATTTCTACCAACCTGCCTTCCATCAAGGACCTGTATCCTGCACGAGTCAAAAAGAGGGCTGTGAAAATATTTACAGACCCCTCACATCCCGGACATAAACTGTTTCAACTCTCCTTCCCACAAAATGACGGTATAGAGGACTGCACANTGTGTGTCCAACCACACTTGGCCAATAAAGAATTCTATTCTATTCTTAAAAACCTCCAGTTATGGAGCACTCACAACTTCTGAAGGCAAAGCAGTTCCACTGATTCATTATTCTCACTGTCAGGAAATTTCCCCTTAGTTCCAGATTACTTCTCTCCTTGATGAATTTCCATCTGTTGCTTCTTGTTCTGCCTTCAGGAGTTTTGGAGAAGAGGTTGACCTCCCACCCTTCTTTGTGGCAGACCCTCAAATATTGGAACACTGCTATCATATCATGCTCAGTTCTTCCCATTAAATTAGTCATACCCAATTCCAGCAACCATTCTTCATATGTTTTAGCCTCCAGTCCCCTAATCATCTTTATTCCTCTTCTCTGCACTCTTTTTAGAGTCTCAACATCTTTTTAATATCGTGGTGACCAAAATATTCCAAGTGTGGCTATCAATCAGGTTCAGCCTCATTTCTTCTCAGCAATCTCCAAATTGATTCCTACTCCAGGGCAAATGTGGAGTCAAAGTATATCTTTTTTCACCTTTTCTGTGTAAAGAAAGGGTAACATTGGTAACCATGGAGAAGAAGTAATAAAAAATATTTCAACTGCTATGTTAGGAGCCATGTGTCTCTGGAGAGCCAGGGGAAACATCATGCTTTGCCTCCTAGAAAACTCCATATGGATGCATTGGTAACATCTAAAATTTATGAACCTTTTCGCTGAGAAGGCAAGAAGGGGGGAAAATGTTCTACAAAGTTAATAAACCGAGAAAGCTACAACTCAGAAAACAAACAAAATGTAAAGGAAATAGTTTAAGATGATACTTCCTCTATAGATGTTGTTCTAATGAATAAGAAGAACAACTAAGTCTTGTCATTTGGCTCCCTTATATTTATTTATTTATTTGATTTGTCAATCACTTACAAGATAATAGGTATAAGTATAAACATAGTTATGAGTACACGAAATGGATACATATAAGAAAACTTAAAAGAAACAATAGGGCAGGGACGGTAGGCACGTTGGTGCGTTTATGCACACCCCTGAAGATCTCTTAGGAAAGGGGTGAGGTCAATAGTAGACAGTCTAAGGTTAAAGTTTTTGGGGTTTGGGGAAGAAACCACAGAGTCAGGTAGAGTATTTCAGACATTGACCACTCTGTTGTTGAAGTTGTATTTCCTGCAATTGAGTTTAGAGTTTGTATCTATTGTGTGCTCTTGTGTTGTTATGGTTGAAGCTGAAGTATTCATTGACAGGTAGGACATTGCAATGTATGATTTTATATACTATACTTAGATCGGACCGAAGGCGGCATAGTTCTAGGTTTTCTAGGTCTAGAATTTCAAGTCTGGTGGCATAAGGTATTCTGCAACGAGTAGAGGAGTGGAGAACTCTTCTTGTGAAATATTTCTGGACTTTCTCAACTGTGTTAATATCAGATACGTAATGTGGGTTCCAGACTGATGAGCTGTATTCGAGTATTGGTCTAGCAAATGTTTTATATGCTCTAGTTAGTAGTGTGATATTACCAGAGAAAAAGCTACATAGAATTAGTTAACAACTCTTAATGCCTTTTTGGCTATGTAGTTACAGTGGGCTCTAGCACTTAGATATGTGGGATAAGTTTTTGAAACATGAATTGAGTGTTGTTTAACTTCGGAGGATGAATAAGAGAATAACAGAGTTGGAAGGGACCTTAGAGATCTTCTAGTCCAACCCCCACTCAAGCAGGAGACCCTTTACCATTTCAGACAAATGACTTCCCAATCTCTTCTTAAAGATCTCCAGTGGTTTTCACAATATATAGAAAACAATGCAGAGCACTCAAATGATTGCTAATATTCTGTGTGAGTAAAACTCAAATAATTTTAATTCACCTTTCAGCCATCATCAGTGTTATCTCCTGGAATAGTGATTAAGCTGCTGCCCAGGTGTTAGGAGTTCTAGTCCTGCTTTGGGCTGGTGACTTGGGACCAATCACCAGAAACCTGTGAGTGCTGGTCCTGCCTTGGGCATGAAAGCCAGCGAGGTAACTTGGGGCTAATCATTAGGACTCTGTGAATTCTAGTTCTGCCTTAGGCATGAAAACCAGATAGATAACTTGGGGCTAATCATCAGGAACCTGTGAGTTCTAGTCGTGCCTTGGGCATGAAAGCCAGGTAGGTATTTGGGGCTAATCTCCAGGAGCCTGTGAGTTCTAGTTCTGTTTTGGGCATGAAAGCCAGACAAGTAATTTGACGCTGATCACCAGGAGCCTGGAAGTTCTAGCATGAAACCTGGCTGGATGGCTTTGGATCAGTCCTTTCTCTCAGCCCAACCCACCTCAAGGGGTTGTTGTGGAGACAATAGGACGAGAAAGAAGTATTATGTATGTTCATCACTTTGAATAACCTGTAAAATAATAAAGGTGAGATTAAAATCTAACAAAGAAATAATGTATTGCCTCACAGAGTGACAGAATATGTACTGTACAGAGTGGTGAAGAGCATTTAGAGCAAAGTTTGCAACCTGCACCATTTTCTGAAGAAATTGAGTTGGTTTTTCGAATTGGTCTCTGTGTAGCCACTGAATAGCTTGACTCCTCATCTAGTTGATCATTGGCTCTTGTTTAAAAAGTAATAGTGTCCAGGCCTCACAACTTCCATTTCGGGGGGGGGGGGGGGNNNNGGGGGGGGGGGGGGGGGGGAGCTTGCAGGATGTCGTATGGGTTAGTCACTGGAACCACAGGTTTTGTCTTCCAAAGCTTTTGGACTCATACTGGACCCCATCAGGGAACTTCTCTCTTGCAGGTGGGAGATACTTCCAATGTAACCTACCAGCCAGCCATCAAGACACCCCAATCAACATCTAAAAAGCCAGACACAACAGGCACCATATAAATACAAAGATGATTAGGGGACTGGAGGCTAAAACATATAAAGGACAGTTCCTCGAACTGGGTATGTCTAGTCTGATGAAAAGAAAGACTAGGGGTGACATGATAGCAGTCTTCCAACATCTTAGGAGTTGCCACAGAGAAGAGGGAGTCAAGATATTCTCCAAAGCAGTGGTCACCAACTGGTGGTCTGCCGCCACAAGAAAATTTTGTTGGTCCACAGAGAAATATCACTCCCAAAGCAATTAATCCAGGCCATGCAGGAATAAAAGGCTGCGCTGCCCACATGGCCCATGGGAACACAAGGCTTGTGTCACTTCTATTGCAAACAATACAAAGTACTGAGGGGAGAGGGAAAAAAACGGAGAGGGGGAACTTGCCCCACTGGCCCTGTGCACCTCACCTGGCCACCGGGCTGCTTCTTTCCACTTCTTTCTTCTTCTGTTTTTGGCTGAATGCAAGGAAAGCAGCAAAAGTCTTTCTTTCTCTCCCCCAAACTCTACCAGAAATGAGTCTTTGGGACCCTGCAAGG
>BHFT01018245.1:0-22847 GCA_004320025.1 Laticauda laticaudata
GTTGCGCGGATGCGCAGCGCACGCCTAGCGGATATAGCGGATGCATAGCGGATGCAGAACGGATGAATTGGATACATTTTCCGCGCAAAAGTTCTGAGCAGCCCAAAACTTTTGGAGTGGATGAAACGTCAACAAACGGATGCTGGACGGATAGAGAGGAAGCAAAACGGAGGCAGTGAAGACATCACGTTTTCGAACGGATGGCAAGGTTTTTTGTCCATTTTACTTCCTCTTTGCATCCGTTGGTGCAGTGTGACAGGGCCTTTAATATATTTCTAATAGCATTTTGTATTATTGCATTCTTTAAAAACAACTCAGGTTTTTTGTGGGCCATCTCCCTCAAAATGGAAAGAAAGATGCCAAGTATTTTTCCTCTATAGTGTTTTTTTATCCAGCCTGATCACAAATTGCCAGCAAATATAAGGGAAACCAGTTTCAGCTAACAGCTGACTTTGATTAGCCAGGCTCTTGCCTTCAGGGAAATGAAGGCAGTCTGTAACTGGAGAGCTCATTGGGTATATGAGATGGAACCCTGAAGGCAAATTTCAGAAAGCTCCTTTGGCTGGTTTCTACAACAGGAAAAAATCCTTCAGTATGCAATTCTGGAAGATGCAATTCCTTTCCTTTGACAAGGAAAACATTGTAGTCGTGCTTCATGCTTGATCCCACAGTGTATGCCATGTGGATTCCTTTTGATTCCTAGAGATTTACACTAGAGGTATATTCCTTGACAATATCCAGATGGATTCCACAGTCACAAACAAAAAAACAGGAAATACTTTGTAGATGAAACAAGGTTGTTTGTCTGCTAAAAGGAGAATACAATGACCTTCTGAATGTCAGGTAGACATAAACATTGGTAGATGATGATGATGATGATGATGATGATGATGATGATGATGATGATGATGATGATATCCATTTAGTTGTGCCCAACTCCTGGCAATTCTGTGGGCAAGGTCCCTCCACATCTTCTGATCTTACACTACTTCTTTGAGTTTTTCCATGCTCTGGCGGGTGTCAACTTTGATGGTGTCCATCCACCATGTTTTTTGACAACGTTTGATGGCCTGGTACGAGTGAAGAACATTACAAAAGGAACAAAGAAAAAACAAAACAAAACACCCTTCTCTGAAGATTTCCAACTGCTACTGAGTTGGAGAACCAAGCAGGTTTATTCTAGAGTATGTTCTTGAAGTTGCACTCCAGCAGAGTAGTGAAGTATAGGCTACAAAGTATAGGCTAAGAACTGTTTTCAATATTTGGGCAAAACCAAAATAAAAGGCTAGTTGACTGCACAAAAGTTTGAGCTCCATAGTTACAATCTTCCTCAGTAGATCAGCTTGTGACCCTGTAAAAAGAGCTCTTTGCTTTTCTCATAGATTACAAAAGCTCTAGTGTGAACAATATTTCATTGTACAAATTTTCTACTGCCACTTTTAACTGCTTGACCCATTAGGATGGGTCCATCCTAAGTTTCTTCCTCTGCCTTTGAGCAACTGGAGGTTCCTGCCTCTCTTCTTTGGTTGTTTCCATTGGCAGGATCTTTTCTCATTCCCTGAAGTTACACACACATTCCATTATATTGGCTTGTGGCAAAGCTCTACAAAATTTGAATTGGACTTTGTAACTGGGTCTGCTGCAATCCATCAGAGTCAGCATAGAACCCTGGTTCATGCATCGTAAGGGCTTTCCTGTCAATAAAACAATTTTAGAATAGTTTAGGACAGTGGACTTTGGAGTGAAAGAAGAAGTTAACCCATTTGAGAGGGATTTCTGAGAGGGATTCCCTTGACCGGTCCTATTAGCACCAGCAGAATAGCACACTTTTGCATGCAGGAGGTGTGATAATCCTCCATGTTATTCTGTTCTTGGGCAGGTGGCTTAGGAAGCACAGGGAAGGTTTGACCTACTTCACCTGCTTCTTGAACAAAATTTTAATTCTATTTGAGATCATTTTTGAATAATAGGCACTCCAAAGGATAGCAGAATATATTGGGATCTGTACAGCAGCAAGAACTGAGACAGTGTTAGCAGAAGAGCTTGTTTGTCAAAGCAAAAATCTAAAGGTGGGGTGGGGGCTCCTATACTGCAGTTAACTTGACCTCCCTCCTCTTAAAAGCTACCACTCAGACTTGTTTTTTTCTTCACCTATTTTTGTGTTGCACCCTTGAGGGAGGGTCTTTTCTTCCTTTTCTTCTTTTGGTTGGCCATCAGAAATGAAACAATCACAACTCATTTATGTGAAAGGCACTTGGCTTGAAACTCAGCCTATTAAGCTGGCAGGAGGAGACAACTGAACGGCAGGGCTGAGCTTCCAGGAGCGCAGCTGGGGGTGCCCTCTCAAGCCTTTGTGGAGCCTGCAAAGCTCCTTCTTGGAAAGTTGCCTGGAGCCAAGAGAAGCTTCTTCAGGGCACAGGCACCTCTCCACATTTCACAGCTGTCTTTGGAACTGGTATGATTCCCAGCAGCACGTGGGAATTGTTTTGATGCTTTGTCATAAAAAGCAAAAGTTCTCCCTGTCGTCTGTCTGTTTATCCACCTATCTATCCATCCATCTATTCATTCCCCCCTCTCTTCTATCTATATCATTTGCCTACTCTATCATCTATCTATCTAGCAATTTTTGTAATTCATCCCAATCCATAAACTCTAGGCAGCAATATACAAAATACAATATAAAACCTAAACACCAAACCAAGATGGATAGCATAAAAGCTTGGTGGAATGCACTATTGTTCCTAAATTAGTGCTTGTTCTTAAATCCTCCTACTCGATATACTCGCTTCCACTAATCCAGGAGTACTTGGTGACAGAGCATTCAGACATGTAGTTCTCTCTACCTGCTTCATCCACCTGGGCTGGTGTTGAGGTAATTCCCTGTTAGGAGAATGAGTGCACACAGGGAGACGTAGTGAGAGTGGTGAAGAATAACATGCAACCAGCTCACAGATATACTGTATAGTAAAATGTAGGTTTTTACTTCCAGTAAATGGTTAAGCAAAATCCAACAAACAGTCCAAGTCATACATGGTTACAGTAGTCAGTTTTCAGTCCAGGGATAATCCAATAACAAAGTCCAGTATAAAAAACAGTTCAGTAATAGACTCACATCAATCCAAGAATAAGGATGATCAGCAACAGTCAATAGGGAAATGCAGGAATGGCAACACTCTCAGCAACAACAGAACAGAAAAACCCAGGTTTCTGGCTCCATCTTATGGCTGTTTGAGGAACCACACCCAATTACAATTTTAGCATTCCCTTAAAGAGACAGTATTAAATGTCTATCCTGGTTTATGTATTTCCAACCCAACTGTTGGGTGACTTACATTCCTAACAGGTGGTATACATGCTAACCTATGTTACGCCTTCATTGTTTTGCCTTTTTCTATTGTGCTCTGTCTTTATTCTGTTGCCACTTCTTGCCTTGGATGAAATGCCTAATCCCACATCCTTGGCTTGTTCCATACAGGGGTGGAGGCATCTCTGCAATGCTTCTTCAGAGCTCAGGCTCAGTATCAGATTGTTAATTGATTCTTCTAGCCCCAGTTCCATTGATCAGGCATCCATCTTGGCTACTGTTCAGCCTACACTTGGTCACATGTGATTCTTGAAAGGGAACTCCCAACTCTTTCTCCACAAAGCATTCTGTTTTCCCCCCACCCTCCCCTGCATCCAGTAAGGGCATTTTGCTTCTTGAATGTCTCTTTGGAGCTTCATCTGCTCACAATGTGGCCAGTAGGAATATTTTTCCAGACGTTCAAGTACTGTTGATGGTCAACATTAATGACCATCTGCTGCCGTTTCTGAGTGCCAAGCATATGGCTTCATTCAAATGAATTATGGTGCCTCAGGGGTTTGTGCATATGTGCAGGATGGTGTGAGACCTTTTGGGAGGGAGAACTGGCTTTTCACTGGTTCAAAGGAAAACACCAGCATGAAGAAGATTGGCTTATGAGTATAAAAGTTTCCAGCGAGATAAACATCTCTTTAGTTGAAAGGGAGCTGATTCTAATTAGCTTTTTCTTTCATTTCTTGATTGAGGTACCCCAGGGAACAATTAGCCTGCTTTTGAATTCCAGCAAAGTTTGTTAGGTCCTTTACCTGCCCACCTGTTGATATTTAAAATATAAGAAGAATTTGTATTAATATTTCTTGTACAGCCTTTGCTTTTCTTCCAATTCAGCTCTTTACATATTTTGATAATACAGCATTTCCTTCAAGATATAATAGCCCCTTAGAGGAAGAAGACAAAAGATTGGGAAAGGTGCAGTCCCCTTGTGGAAAATGGGAAGGTGGCACAGCTAGTCTTGACTTTAGTATTCATCAGTGAAATGTACTTGTTTTCCATTGCTAATGAGCAGAGCTTCTCCCTTGATGCCAATTGCCAAGTTAGGACTTCATTGCCAGAGTGTGTCAGGCTGTCCCTGATGCCTCTCACAAAATGCACTCATTTGGGGAGAAGATTCATGTTCCGGCATTCATTTCCACTGTAAGTAGCTTCTGTCTCCCAAACCCTGTCTCTGGAAGGTTACAACTCTGTTGAGTTGAATTGGCTCTTGATTCTTCCAACTAATTCAGTTGCAGGGACCACTTGCCGGATTCCTCTTCTCTCACCACTGGTGTGGAAAATAGCATTCTAAAATGCAGGGAAGGTCTCACTTTTTTCTCTTGTAACAGGAGACAGAGGAGGAAATAGTGGTAGTGTTTAATTATATGGGAGGGTGTGTTTTGAATGGAATTGAAGATCTAGCCTAAAGAAGAAGGACTAGCGGTGACATGATAGCAGTGTTCCAATATTTGAGGGGCTGCCACAAAAAAGAGGGGGTCAATATCTTTTCCAAAGTACTGGAGGCTCTTAAGAAGAGACTGGACAGCCTTTTGTCTAGAATGGTATACAGTATCCTGTGTCAACTAAATAGGTACTCCTTTGGTCTTTATAGCTGCCAGGAAAAGGGAGTGGGGGAAAACAGTGCATTCCTTAAGTGCCTAGATAATCACCCTGGTAGCCCAAAGTTGTCAGAGCGCAAGGATAGTACAGGAGAGCATGATTGATGACTCTTGGGGATGGATGTGTCCCACTGGAGAATAAACAGCAGGGGATGAGGGGAAGACCAGAGTCAAGGGGGAAATGAATCATGCATTTTAGTATCGGCTGCATCCAGCTGGCCACTTCTAACATGGCCACCAACATGGCCACTTCTAATAAATCAATGTTCTTTTCTCTGAGATTTGGCAAGAGAGTTATGATTTCAATGGGAGTGAATTTGTTGGAGTCCTGACAGTCTGCTTGAGCAAGGGGTTGGACTAGAAGAACTGCAAGACCCCTTCCAACTCCATTACTCTCAATACTTTATTGGCTAAATGTGATTAGACAGACAAGGAGTTTGTCTCTGGTACAGAAGTATTCAGTGTGCTTGCAAAACAACAGAGAAAATAATAATAATAGTTATCCACTGCTGTGGATGTTGTTTAATACATGCATCTAATGTTGTCCAATGCATGCAATGTTGGGTGACATTTCTTGATGATGAAGGCAAGACCTGGGAATAACACCCACTTATGTAATAACCCACCCAGTCTTGTGCCCTCTGAACATTTTATCAGAGTTTAATTGAACTCTTCATACTGCTCATTAATAAAGATACTGAAAAGTAAGAAGCCAAGGACTGGATTTTGATTCACTCCACTTGACTCACCCTCCAATTCTATGATCCTTCACTTTATTTTGATAAGGAACCATTGATGAGGACTCTTAAAGTCTGGAAGTCCAGATTTTCAGGCAATTAGGAAGTATGGTAGGATAAACTGGTCTACTATTACACACTGTTATATTGATTCTTCACACACTGATGTTGTTTGAAGAATAAAATTTGAAGTATTGAAATAAAAGGAAAAAGAGGAAGTAAAAGAGTGATAAGAGAAAATACCAGGGTAGCAATTTTAACTAAGCATAAATTTCCTGATAGAACTATGAACCAGTGTAATGATATCCTCCAGAAGTTGTGGATGTTGCAACATTGGAGGTTTTTAAGAAGAAATTGAACATCTGTTTGTTGGACATGGGATAGGGTTTTCTGCTTAAGGAGGGAATTGGAATGAGAGACTTCCAAGGTCACTTCCAATATATTTTGGACGAAATCAATAGTTTGCCCACTATTGATACAACATTAAGAATGTTTGCAATTTCCAAGTTTAATTGAAGTCTTCCAGGAAACTTTTCTTGGCAAATATATAAAGGATGGATTATTAGAAAAACAATCCAAAAAAATGCCCCATGGCAAAGGAAATTTTTCATTGTAAATAAAATATTTTCTATGCAAGTCTCCCTATTCAGGTCAGTTTGGTTTTCCAGAAAACTAGTATCACCCTAATCCAGTGTTTTTCAACCTGGGCTACTTTCAGATGTGTGGACTACAACTCCCAGAATTCCCCAGCCTGCTTTGGGAGTTGCAGTCCACACATCTTAAAGCAGCCCAGGTTGAATAGTGCTGAACTAGCCTTAGCCCTTGTTTAATTTATGGCTTATGGAAGGAACATCCCCTCCTTTTTATTAAAACAGAAAAGCTGTAACAATTATTTTCATAATTAACTGGCTCTCCAAATTAACATCAATTACACTATGTAATCATGATTAAGATTATGCATTAATCAACAGCTCTAAGTTGGTGATTAGGCTCTTTAATGACTTGTAAAAAACTTGCACAGAGGTATGAATGGCTGGGTGAATACAGCTGTCTCACAACAAAGTGGGGGAATGTATTAGTAGAAGTCCCAGGATTTGAAGCCATCCAAGATTTTGAGTCAAGTACTTTATGCCCAAGACTGTTGTTGGGGAAGGCAAAGCATCATGTCTTGTATGTTTTTGGTTGACCATGCCAGGATTGTTGCATGATTGTGTCAAGTTCTGATCAGTTTATATTTGCTTCCTGTCAAATCATGGACAGCATTTGAGAAGAAAATCCCCCTTGATAAACCTCAGCATTCTACTAAGGCATCCAAATGGTTGGTGCATTGATTGTTTACTCCACAGAACCTTGCTCCCTAACTCAGATATCTCCTCCTCCTCTTCCCGCCTCCCAAAGGACAGGACAAGAAGCAGTGAATGGAAATTCATTAAAAAGAGTTCCAATCTGGAATCAAGGAGAAATTTCCCTCAATGAGAACAATTCATCAGTGAAACAGCCTGCCTTCCAGAGCTGTGGGTGGTCCATAGGTTTCAAAAAAAGTTTCAATAACCCATGTCCAGAATGGAGTATAATGGCTAGTCCTCCAAGGTCCCTGTCATGCCCTTGGTAGAGTCGGACTCCGAGGGAGAGAAACAGCTGACAGGGATTGGAGGTGTGGCTTCTGAGGTTGTGGAGGAGGCTGGGGAATGGCAGAGGCTGGCTGGGCAGTCAGAGGAAGACCCAGGCCCATCCCCTCTGCATACTACGACACACAGGGAGGAATGGAGAAGGCAACAGCTTGGCTTACATGACAGGAAATGGCCATGATCCTCCTCATTGGTTGAAGCTGGGGAGACGAGTATATAAGAGAAAGACAGTTAAAACACAGTGTTGCCAGAAGCAAAGCATGTTTTATTTTGGGCTGAAATTATCTTGGTTGGCGTCCTTCCAACAGACTGTGCCTTGTTATCTCCTTGAATTTGGTAATTATTTATCCTGGTCCATTGTGGAAATTTCATCATTGTAGTTTGTTTGGTTTTTTATTTCACCTTCATCTGCTCATTAAGTTCAGACTGTATTGCTTTCTTTTGAAGACTATTTTTGAGTATGTTTTATCTCCAACTGAGAATTATTGAACAATGGGGCCAAGTTGGAGGCATTAAAGGACATGTATTTACGTTTTGGATTTTGTTATGCTTTTATTCCACTCTGGGTCATCACAGTCCCTTCCAGCTGTAAAATTCTGTGACTTACTCCTCTACTTGTTTTGCCATTGATGTTTTTTCCAGTTTGTACTGTCTGATTCTCATCGGCTCATCTTCAGAGATGCAAGCTGGTCTCGGAAAGGGAGATTTAGGACAGGTCCTCCATAAAATCTATTTCGCTGGACTACCTTCTTATCAGTCAGCATAGTTGAAATCAGTATTTTCCCTTTGGGGAATCCTGAGTTCACCATGTTTGTTTGTTCATTGGCTTCAGATGCCATCTAATTCAAAAATTATCAGATGCCTGTCACATAATCAATTGGCCTGATGTCCATTCTGCTTCTGCATTTTCTTGAATTTGACTGCATAGTCATGCCTTGGAGCAAGATAGGTTTTGTGATATCTCTGTATCATCCTGAAGAGTCTTCTGTGTTGGAAGGTGCTCCTTTAAGACAGATGCATTATCTGATCTGCAACACAGCATGGCTTTTTCCCCAGAGGTCACCCTTTCCCTCTTACCCAGTTGACAATGGCAATCCTCAAGCTTTGTATGAGCTGAACAATGACTCAACCCCCTTACTCTTCATTAGACTTCAGCAAAGCATTTAACAAACTAGATCACAACCTACTTCTTGGTAAGGTAGGAAAAAGTGGGGTAGATAGCATCACCATCAGATGGATTTGTAATTGGCTGACAAACTGTACTCAATGAATAGTTCTTAATGGTAATAAATCTACATGGAGGGAAGTAAGCAGTGAAGTACCACAAGGTTCCATCTTAGGCTCAGTACTCTTCAATATTTTCATAAATGACTTAGATCAGGAAACAAAGGGGCAATTTACCACATTTGCAGATGATACTAAACTGGCAGGAAGAGATGATAGGGTCAAGATCCAGATGGATCAAGAGATGTGAACACTCTGGGTCCTATCTAACAAAATGAAATTCAATGTAGAGAAAAGTAAAGTCTTACGCTTAGGCAAGAAACAGCAAGAGTACTCATGTAGACTGGGTGAAACCAGGCTCAATAGCAATAACTGTGAGAGGGATCTTGGAGTCTTAGTGGACAGCCAATTAAATAAGTGCAGAGGCAGCCAAAAAAACCAATGCAATCCTAAGCTGCATTAACAGAGGAATACAATCAAGATCAAGGGAGGTACTAATACCACTCTATAAAGCCTTAGTAAGACCACACCTAGAGTACTGCATCCAGTTTTGATCATCACACTATAAAAAGATGTTGAGACTCTAAAAGAATACAGAGAAGAGCAACCAGGGTGATTAGGGGACTGGAGGCTGAAACATACAATGATTGTTGCAAGAACTGGGCATGGCTAGTCTAGTGAAGAGAAGGACCAGGGGAGACATGATAGTGGTCTTCCAATATTTGAGGGCTGCCATAGGGAGGAAGGGGTCACGCTATTTTCTAAAGCTCCTGTAGGCCAGAAAAGGAATAATGGATGGAAACTGAACAAGGAGAGATTTAACCTGGAAACAAGGAGAAATTTTCTGACAGTAAGAGCAATCAACCAATGGAACAGCTTCCCTTTGGAAGCTGTGGGAGTTTCATCACTGGAAACTTTTAAGAAGAGGCTGGATTGCCATCTGTCCAAAATGGTGTAGGATCTCCTGCTTAGGCAGGGGGGTTGGTCTACATGACCTACAAGGTCCCTTCCAACTCTGTTAATCTTTAACTATGTGTGTGAATCCCAAGTATGGTGAAAAATTAGTTATCTGTAACAATATACATATGGATTTGAAGAACTACAGTTAAAGAAACTGATGATCTTTATTATTTCATCTGAATGCAGGTTGGTGCTTCTTCAAGAATACTTTATGAATCACCATGAATGTTCAATATTGGTTTAATCTCTTTAAGGGCAGGCAAAAGGGTATTTGGGGCCTTGAGGGCTGCACTTGCCAATGTGCCTTCCTCAAGGTTCTCACAATTGGGTGCTTGAGAGCCACATATCTTTTACCCTCCCCCTCCAAAAAAATTAAGCTTCCTTTGATTCCCTTACCCTCATGGCCAAGCTTAATTCTAGCTTTAAGGAGATAGAAACTTTTCCTATCTTTTCTTACAGTGTGTGCCTTATATGAGATCCTAATATGTGCTTTGCTCAAGACAGGGGCATTTCCTGTTCATAATTTTGTTTAAATGATGTTAACTCTTCACTGGTATTCTGGGCTGCCAACTGCCAATTTATTGAGCCATACAAATACTACTAAATCTTTGACTTAGATATATGGTTCTATTGTTTTATGATAATTTTTGGTAATGCGTTTTCTTTCTCTTACTAGTAATGCTGATCAAAGACCGTAATAAAGCCATTTCAATTTCTAAGGCTTCTGTTTCCTCCCAGCAGAAGCCAGTTCCTTACAGCCCACTGAGCCTCAGATGGGTGGGCTGCCTGGAACAATTCTGTAGATGAAAGACTCTCCTTGCCAGCTTTTCTGTGGGGTCGGTTTTATTTGGCATTTTCTTGTGTGAGCCATTGAGTCATTTTTTATTGCAGCATACAAATATGCTGAATAAAGAAACATATAGCATTCAAAGGCAGAGGAGGAGTTGCATTATATCTGAATGAAGTGTATAACTCTGCCAAAATCAGGAATCATCATCAAAGTACAGCCCACGATATCTAGATAGGAACAACAAAAGAAGGGAAACAAAGATATTATCGTACGAATGTGCAGTAGTTCACCAAACCAGGCAGAAGATCAAGCTGAGGCTCTTTAAAAGCTGATAATAGAACTTTTAGAGAGGAGAGACACAATAATAAATGGATATTTTACCAAGGTCCCCTAAATTTACCAAACTTTAGAAATAGAAAATCTTTCTCCTGTCCTCTCTCTCCCACTCTCCCTCTTACTTATCACACTGATTATTCCAGTTTCCAAAAGATGAAAAAAGGAAGGTTATTGAAGGAAATTAGCTGTCTTAAATTTGATCCTGACCAATAGGGAAAAGTTAGTTGCACAGGTAAAAGCAGTGGGAACTTGGATGGAATTTAATATATAGAGAAAGAAACTTGAATACAGTAATACTAGGTGAGATCCCCACAAACAAGAGCTCCCTTTGAAACATGGAAGGATCTGTCAGTCACTAGGGCAGACCAATTGAATGAGCCCTGCCTTTCTGCAGTGATGATTTCAGAGGTGGCATTTAGCTGGTTCTGACCAGTTCTGGAGAACTGGTAGCAGAAATTTTGAATAGTTCAGAGAACTGGCAAATCCCACCTCTGACTGGCCCTGTCAACCCCCATCTCTTCTCTGCCTCCCATTGAGTCCCAGCTGATCGGCTGTGTTCTGTATAACTTGGAAGGTTCCAAGTAGTCTCTTCTGATTGGCCAGGAAGGCCAGTAAAGGATTGGTTTCATTAGGAACCAATCTAGGAGCCGCTCAAAAGGTGGCAAAAGTTAAAGACTGTCATTGGCTACAGGCTGCAGGCAAGCCTGCTATAAAAGGGCTGCCGCGGCTTGAGCAATGTTCCGCTTACTGTTTTGCTGTTACTAATAAAGAGTTTATTTGTTGGAACCCCGGTCTACCGCGCGTCTTTTCGCGGACGGAACACTGGCGACGAGGATGGACGTGTCCTAAAGCGGAGACCGAGCACACGGCGAGAACACAACACACGCTAGACGAAATGGCTGTAGCAACGCCGCGCCCGCACGTTCATTTTAACCCCAATGAAGAAAGACTGGGCGTCTTATTATCAGATCGCTTCCTGATGTTTCTGAGAGAGAAATGAAATGGAGGAAAATTTTGGAATCAGCGAAAGAGGGCTGTCTTCCTAACATATTGTGGCCACCATGTTCAAAATGGCAAAGGCATTGGCAAAAGCCCAGAGATTGTGAAAGCAGCTGACCTGGTCTGAGCTTAACGCGAATGCTAAAGGCTGACTAACGCGCCAGTTTTGTCTAACATCTTGTTAAGAGACACGAGTTTTATAAAGAGACCAGAGGGAAGAGCGAGACCAATTTGCAGATTTGGTGGCATCTCTCGGCCATCTGGGAGGAGCCTGCGAGTTCCAGAGTATGGATGAGGCTATGCGAGATCGTGTCGTGTTTCGGTCTAAAGAACTCTAACTTTACTAAGCAAACTTATACAGATCTAACATAACTGGTGGGCGGAAGCAATCGCAGAAAGCCACTGCGCAGAAGCCGCGAAGAAATCAGCCGGCCAAATGAAACTGATGAATGCAATACTGACATGATGACCCGTACCCAAAGGGAAGAAAAGCAAGCTCCCACAACCACACACCAATAAAACCTAGACGATCATCAGAAATGGAAGAAGATGACATGAGGTCATCGCCTGTACGTGAACCAAAAAAGGCGCGAAAGAAGAAGTAAATTGGGCGGGAATGCACTGGCTGTGGAGAAACCACCCCTGAGCCGAGTGAGGTTCCTTGATGCCAACTGTCCGGGCTTGCAAGAAGAGGGGATACATCAAAAGAGTCTGCTGCAATTGTAAGAACAGCAGTCCTAGCAGAACATGGTAATTCCCACAAAGACTGGCCGAGGCCAAGCTGATAGAAAAATGGGAGCGGCAGCACGAGGAACCAGGCAACCGAGAAAAAAACTCACCAGACTGTCACTGTCAGAAGCATACAACGGAAAGCGGAGAAAAAGTCAAAATTGTAGTGACCATTGAAGGAAGCCCTGTGAAATGAGGTCAGGATCCTTCCTATCATGGTGTCCTTGGAAGCACAATCAGTGGTTGGGTTCCAAACATAAAACAAAAGAAATCAAGAAACAAAACTTATTCTCAGACTACCAGGGAAATAGGTATTCCCGTGGTAGTCTAAGGCACTTCAAAGTCACTATACAAACAAACGCGAAGTCCTGCCGCTGATATAGTCAACGCGAGACTGTCCGCGCCTCGCTGGGCATCGAATGGTTTGCACCATTGGGCATCGGAAGACGGAAGTAAGCCAAAATAGCCGCAAGCAATTGGGAAGAGAACCTGCGACACGAAATTCCAGGATGTCTTTGATGGCACTCCGCAAGGTACCGAGGGACCCCATTTCCTTTAGCTTAGATCCCCAGATAGCACCAAGAAGTTTAAAAGCCAGACGAGTCCCCTTTTGCATAAAGCTCAAAATAGCTGAGCACCACACACCCCCCCCCCACCAATTAAACCAAACTGATTGCAACAAGGGGTCATAGAACGCAATTGACATGTAGGTGGGAGACTCCAATAGTAAAACACCTGTGAAACCTGACGGGTCTGTGCGGCATCTGGCGGAAGATCTACAAGGCTACCCTGAACCATGCGCTAAAGCAAAGCGCATACCTGGTACCAGTCGTAGCAGCATTAGCTGCACTCACTTGGGGAGGACAATTTTTTGCAAAACTTTCGAATTTGGCTCAGGCATATCAGCAGCTTCGCAGTTGACCCAATAAACGGCCAAGCACAAACAATAGTAATGCATAGAGTGGCATTCAAAATGTAAACAGGCTTCAATTCGGAGTAAGCGTTGCCCCAAGGCATTTTCCAAAGCTCATGGAAATTGCCTATTAAAGGATAACTAAAAAGGAGTTGTTTCATATTTTGATGACGTCCATAATTTCAGCAAAAACACGAACGCCAATTAGAAGCACAGACTAGAGAAGGTGCTAACCAAATTTAGAAGAATGCCAGCCTAGGTAAAAAAGGAAAAATTGCCTGTCTGGGCCCGATCCACGTCGAATTTTTTAGGGGTATTAAATTGACGAACAAGGTCAAAAAACAGACAAAAAAGTCAATAGCACTATTAAAGACGCACGCCAAGCCAAAAAATAAAACGGACTTACAGGCATTCTGGGTCTGATCAACTTTTATAACGTATTACCTCTCCCCACAAAGCAACGATAACTAGAACCATTACACCATTTGCTGGATAAAAAAACTGTCCTGGACTTGGGGTGCATAAAGAACAAAAAGCATTCCCAAAGCATAAAGACTTATTAACCTCAGACACCGTTCCTATTCAGTTTTAGTAACACACTTCCATCGTCCGGTCAGCTTGTGGAGCCTCAACCTTTCGGAGTTCGGTGCATCCTGAAGCCACCAATTACCTGATGGGAGAGAGGCACCCGTCACCTTTTACTTGAAAAATGCTCTCCAAAGCAGGAACGCAACTATATTGCCAGTAGACAGGGAGGCCCTGGCAATTGTCGCTGAGTTAAATGTTTTCACGAATAACCTCTATGGGACGGACATTTTCCATTGTGACTGACCATAACCATTACTGGGGATTTTGGTGGGAATAAACCACCCGGACATTTTATGCCCACAGATGACTAAGGTGGTCAGAATTCCTGGCCGCCTATTCATATACGCTTGCTGCAATCGGACCCGGGAAACAATAACCCATGCAAGATGCTTTTAAGCCGAGCACCATTACCAAGCCATAGAGGAACGCCGGCTTTCCAAACCAACCGCCGCCCTACAAGTGGAGACCTGCCCTTGAACTTCCATTGTTGCTGCAAATGATGTCGCCAGAGCACGGCGAAAGACCCAGTGACTGCCCACGTTTTTGACTTGGGTAGGTAAAGGTTGGCGCGGAAAGCCAAAAGAGTGAAGGTTTTAAAATCTTTCTCCGGACTAGACAAACTGAACTTGTCTTTACAAAAGGGGTGTTACTTGTGGGGATTTCGGGTGAATTCCATCCAGACTGCAGGAAGAGGTGTTGGGTATGCTACATGAGGGCACCCAGGCACAGTAAAAATGAAAAGCCTGGCCAGGAGCTATGTCTGGTGGCCTGGTAATAGACAAGGATATTGAAACGCTGGTTGTAACATGGCCATAAGTGTCAGAGAGCTAGACCCACACGCACCGCCAAGCGCCCATACGGGACTGGAGACCCCACGAGTCCTTGGTCTCGAATCCATATTGAATTTGCAGGACCAACCAGGGCAACATGTTCTTAATAGGGCCGTAGAATGCAAATTCAAATTGGTTGGAGGTTATAAGTTATGTCATCCCACAACACCAAGGATGTTATAAAACAGCCTAAACAAATTGTTTGGACTCATGGTTTACCTGAATGTATTGGGTATCCGCAATGGGCCACAACTAGGCTCTACAATTCGAACAGTACTTATCATCCCTGGGTTATACGGCCATGCACTAACCGTGCCGGCCCCACCCGGTGGCGAATTTAGTGGGCCGAGCGAATGGTCGGTTTACCAAGAAGGGCCTAGAAAAAATGGACAGTGGGGATGTCCAAGACAAGCTGAACGCGTTTACTTACAGCTACACACATCCTCCCATTATAAAAAGTACAACATAACAAGAGCCGGCAGAATTGGTTAATGGGAGGAAACGTGAGATCAATTTAGATAGACTGCACCCAATCTAGCAATTGTGAGAAAGCCCCCCGACTCGTCGCCGATAACGCACTTTTGAATCGGTGACCTAGTCCATGCAAGAAATTACCCGGCGACCCTCTCTGGCTTCCAGCAATATCACACAAAATAACAGGTCCGGTCCTACCGACTAACCATGGATGAATGGAGAGAGAATGGAAGCGGCACATAGACTAGCTTCGTTTCCCGAAACATCAGCGTAAAACAACACGTGCAAGCGCATCAAAATAATAAAAAATCGGACGGAAAACAAAATCAAGGAGGGGGGGAAACACAAACAAATACAAAAGGGTGTGAAAATGACCATTGAAATTAAATTCTAGAACATCTAACGCAACCAAAAGAGCACTTCTGGTTAATGAAACTATTTGGAGGTAGTCCAAGCGAAAGGAAAGCCGTCCTGGAATGGGGCCAGCCAGGCCAGCTCAACCAGCCCAGTTGAACCAGGAGGGAGCGGCAAAACCACCGGCTTGAGCAACTCAAGCGGTAGCGGAAATGCTGACTCACCCTTCCAGGCGGTTCCATGGAGATGAACGGGAAAGATAGCGATCCCGACTGAACCGCTTGAAGTCCTCGGTGAGAATGAGCCGCGCAGGTCAACTTGGACCAGAAAAAGCCCCACCTACCTGTGTGACTATATCACTCATGTAGGACTGAACTAAAAGGGGAGGGTGTTCTGCATAACTTGGAAGGTTCCAAGTAGTCTCTTCTGATTGGCCAGGAAGGCCAGTAAAGAATTGGTTCATTGGGAACCAATCCTAGGAGCTGCTCAAAGGCGGCAAAGTTAAAAGACTGTCATTGGCTACAAGCCGGCAGGGGAACCCCAGAGATGCCTCCCACTTCCAGAGCATGGTGTCGCTGCCAGAACAAGAAGACCAGATTGGATGTGTGAGTCCAGTGATTTGACTTTGGTCCTGGATGACTTGAAATAGACCTATGACTGTCAAGCTGGCCATGAACTCCTGAACTACCCCAGACCCCACTTTCAAGGAATGCAGACTAAACCACCAGGACCATAAGCCTGGGAAATTGCACTGCCAACATAGAAATGGAGTCAACAAGCTCAGGCTAGCAACAGTCCCAGCTGATCTTTACAGCTTAATAAATAGGGTCTGACATCTAGCAATCCATGGGGCAGTACCCCTGAAAGCTGCAAGGGACTCCCTTATGACAATGGTCACTCCCTCATCCCTGCCTCAGGTCCATGATTGATGCCATAGCCCAAATCCGGTTGGGCCTATTTGCAAAAGGGTCCCCTTTTTGGGGTCAAACCTGGTCTTGGTATACATGCTAGCTCAACCTTCTTTTCTGCAGTCAGATCGCAGAGGAGAAGAACCCTGTGGCTGACCAACTTGGCATTTAGCAGCCACATCTGAACGCCTCCAGGGTCCTGCTGACTGGATATTGGGGTAGAATTCAGGCAACCAAAGTGCAAAATTGGAATTAGGGACCAAGACCGCATTTCCCAAGCATGTCCTTGTCTCCCACCAAGCCTCCCATACCTGTCACTGCCAGGATGTTTAGCTAATGAGAGCAGATGTGCTACCCCTCTTTTGCTTGAGAGCAATGTGGGTTTCTGAAGACTATTCATGTCTTCCCTCTCTCCCTGCCTGGGGTTGCCTCTTCAAGCTCACAAGTGGAGTCGTGACCCTGTTTAATTGCTTGAGGACATGACAGGCCTGTTGAGGGGACAAGCTATATGTCTCTTGTCAACTGAAAAATATTTCTCTGGTCTTTAGAGTTGTCAGCAGAAAGGGAGTGGGGGAAGTAGTGCATTCCTTAGATAATTTGTAGGTGACCAAAGCTTCTAGCGCACAAGGTTATTACTGGAGATTGATGGCTCTTGGCTATGGATGTGTCCCATTGCAGAATATATATCCAGGGGGTGGAGGAAGACTAGGGTCAAGGGTGAAATGAATGATGTGTCTCAGAGTCAGCTGCATCCAGGTATCACCGGCATGTTCACTCTTAATAATTTTTTTTTTTTAATTCTGAGAGATACGGCTAGAGACTTGTGATTTAGATGGGGGTGGATGCCAGAGCCCTGACAGCTGTCTGTTTTTGGAAGCCACGCAGAGCAAAGTGGCACTAGGGCCAGAGGCTGTAAGTTGAGAGTAGAGTCCATCTTTCAGTCTGGCGCATCCTTGTGGGATTAAAAGTGAAAGGAAAAGCACACTTTTCTGATGAGTTTAGTATTCTGGGAAGGCTTTCACAGTAGAAATGGGTTTCATTGGTCTTTCCACTCCTTTTTTTCTTTTCCAATTGTGTACCACAAATGTATAATCTAGCTGGAAAAAAATAGAACATAGAACCTGAAATAACAGAGTTGGAAGGAACCTTGGAGATCTTCTAGTCTAACCCATTGCTCAAGCAGCAGGCACTTGTCATAAATATTTATAAATAGTAGCTGCCTGAATATAGGGATGTAAAATCATTTTGTTATAGTCAATACTGTATATTGCTTTACATTAGGACCTGCTTACATCTCTTTAGGGAGGCTTCACTAGAATCTTGGCAAAAAATGATGAAAGGGAGATCTTGGGACAAAATGGTGGGACTAGAGCAGAATCGAGTATCTGTACCAACTTTGGAGCAGCAGATCTGGCCCTGGTATCCATTCGGGAGAGCCTGCAGAAGCCCATCTCTGGTTTGTACAGCTGCAATGTTAAGGTTAAGGAATTTGATGAAAATTGAGATCCTGAAGCACATTTTGGTTTCATTTATGAATCAGCAGACATAGGCAATTAATGGGCTTCTCTTCCATATATATCCCAAAGAAAACAGAACATATGTGCAGATATGACTCTCCCTTTCTGTCTCCCTCTCTTCTCTTTCTCTCTCCCTCCCTCTCTCTTGTTCTTGTGTAGAACAAGCTCTCCCAAAAGTCAAAAGAAGATTCCCTTGCATATCCAGGGTGAGAATAACTTTAAAAAATGCTGTGTTGAACAGAGCCTGAGCTTGGATCCCACCTGCTCTCAGCCTCATCCAGTTTACAAAATTGTTCGGGGAACAGAAGGAGGCAGATCTTATATTTTGCTCCTTGAGCTCATTTGGAGAAAGAAACTGAGAAATACAAATCAATATAATCTAATTAAGTGCCTAGAGAATTGCAAATGTTAAAATACAAAAGCCAACAAGGTCTCCTGACACTGAAACAGAAGATCTGCTTTCTGCTAATGAATTGGGGGATCCATCTGTTCCTGGCTGCATTTGTGTTTTTCATTCATCTATTAATTATTTTGAGTTGCTCGTTACTCAGTGAGAGCTGGATTTCAGTCCCTTTACACAGCCTGGGGTGGGGTGGATGCTTCCTACCTATTGGATGCAAGGCTTGCAAAGTCCTGGGGGTGGGTGGGTGTTGGCTTGCTATTTTGGGGTGGGGGGAATCCTGGACAAGAAAAACAATTTATGACCCAAGGAAAAAGGAGGAGGAGGGGAAAAACTGTTATGGTGATTTGTTTGCTTGGTTTTGTTTTGTATAATTTTAAAAAGTAGGGATAGAGTTGTTCAGACATTAATTTTAGAAATTACTTAAGATGGATCATTTAAAAAAGGTCAGAATATTTTTGGCTGGAAGGGTTTGTGTTGTTTTTAGGATGGAGCTTCTCTTCATTTTTCTTAGTGGGTGGCTGATAGTAGGAGAAGTGTCTTCAGGGAGATGAAGGACAGTCAAGGTGCAGCTGCTGAGACGGGACACTGAGGGTTGGTTGGGCAGATTTGACCTCTGCTCAGTCCAGCTGGATTTCCAGCCCAGGATAGGCAGGAAGGCTTCGTAGCAGCCCTCACTTGTGGTGGTGTCTCTGTCATGTTCAGTGCCAGCTCCAGCAGAAAGGAATACTCACCTTCTGGAAGTCATGATCTGGGATGGAATAGCCAACTGGGCTGGGGATGTTGGGCAAAGCTATCTAGGCCCTGACTCTCCTTCCCTCTGTCCCTCCATATTCAAGATTAAAATTACAAACCCTCATTATAAAAATGTCCATTCTAATGAACTTAGAGGTAAATGAGCTTCTCAAGAAAACATATTCAGTTGCCAAGATTTTGGCAACCAACCTATGTCCCCCCCACCCCCCTTTGATAAGACTCTGTGTAAGGCTGGGCAACTACGGCAACTTTACAAACTGTGGATTTCAAACCCCAGACTTCCTGAGCCAGCTATGTTGCCAGAGCTTGCCTATCCTTGCCCATCCCAGGCCAGTCAAGCTTCCTTGCGAATAAGCAACAATGGGGGCTTGGCAACAGCTGAGGATCAGCCCAAGGTCTACTGGGTTTTCTAGTGTGTCAAACATGGCCCACGGCAATTAACATTTCATTCTGGTTTGCATCATGACTGAGCAATGCAGTCCTCAGACTTAACTGCATTTGGGCTCACTTGATTGGCAGCATAATAGATGTTTAGCTTTTCTAATGCTGCTCTTGGTGTCTTTTAATCTGAATAAATTCCTGTGGTTTGAGCATCACCGCAGATGAAGCTTTTTGTGCTTATGTGGATTAGTTGACAAAGAAGAAGAGGGATGCCAGCACATTTCCTGGGGATAAAAAACTCTTCTGTTGAATCCACCATCAGCTGGCCGTAAAACTCAGCAATGCTTCGGTGAGCAATCATTTGTATCTGTTCAAATGGGAGCTTTCCATAGCAGCACACAATGGTTAATAGAATTGTATGTTGTCCAAAGGCCACAATGCCTGTGCTTGTGATTTGCCATCGATTAAAACTACACTGGGTAAAGTTCAACATTTTGCCCACACGTGGCTTTCCTGATTGAGATCTAGGTTTTTTTTAATTTGAATTATTTTGGGTGAAAGAATGACACACTGGACAGGGCCACTGCAATCCGGTGTGCAAATAGTGTACCACACAAAGACATTACTTGAGGGGTGTAGGTGTGCCAGTTGCAAATTTTAAAAAGAATCCAAAGCTACACATCAGAGTTATAGAGTGGGAGACCTTCCAAGAAAGATAAGATAACAATATTTTGAATAATATAAGCATGGTGATGGTGGTGAAAGTAGTCATGGTGAATTCTGCACAAGGGCACCTTGAATGCCAGCCTCAATGGTTGTCCATGATTGGCATCTGTGAGAGATGGTCCCAGCAAGGTGGCAGTGAAGGTCTCTCCACTCTTCCAGAGTGGAACTCACGGCCTGTCTTTGAAAGCAGAATTTCAAGAGTCATTCCAAGGTGCTTGATTAGCTCAGACTGAATGTCACCCAGGCCAGAAGTTTTTCCAGATTTCATAAGCTTAATGGCATTTTCTAACTCCACCACTACAAGATGTATTTAAAATGTTCATTCATTTGATGTTCTTGCGATTAAATTTCTCTTCCTATAATTTGTTTGGATGGTTTCTGTTTAGAAAACAATTGCTTTATTGTTGGGCTGGCTGGTACATTCTGCACTCTGATCCGCTTCCATTTTCTTTGGGTTATTATTTAGTGTTCTCTCCCTCTTCCTCTCCCTCTCTCTCTCTCTCCCTCCCTCCCTCCCCCTCTCCCTCTCCCTGTCTGTTTAAAAAGATTAAAAAGTAATATGAGGTGTGAAAAATAAAAGAAGAAAAAAAATCAAAGAGAAAGCTAAAAGTAAACCATGAATCATAAGTTCATTTTTCCTGTTTCATGCAAAAAGGCTATAAAGAGTGTCCAGTCAGCACTTTTTTATCAAAGAAATCAATCTGGGCATTTCAGTTCCCTCATCTTTGCCAAACATTCCTCCATTGTAGGTAATACCAAATGTTTTCAACTTTATGCATGCAATAATTTTGCTTGTATAAAAACAGAAATTCATGTCCTTTTTCCAGGAGTTTGCCTATCAGGCCTCAAAGAAAATTCTCTGGTTTCAATTGTATATTAATCTTTAATCCTTTGAATCAGTATATACATTTGAATCTATGATTTTTTAGGTTTTTTACATATTGACCAAACATATAAAATGTTCCTTCCTATTCAGATTTCCAATAATTTTGAAGCCTTTATACTGTCACAGAGGAAAGGGTCCAAAGCATCTGGGGATAGGACAAGAAGTAATGGCTTCTCAAAGAGAGATCCAACTAGAATTTAGGAGAAATTTCTTGACAATGGGAACAATTATTTAATGGAATGGCTTGCCTTCAGAAGTTGTTGGATACTCCATCACTGATGGTTTTCAAGAAGAGACTTCCATTTGTCCAGAATGGCATAGGGCAGGGGTCTTCAAACTTGACAGCTTTAACATTTGTGGACTTCAACTCCCAGAATTCCTCCTCCAGGAATTCTGGGAGTTGAAGTCCACAAGTGTTAAAGCTGTCAAGTTTGAAGACCCTTGGTATACGGTCTCCTACTTTACAAGGAAGTTAGACTAAAAGATCTTCAAGATTTTCATCCATGGAATCCTTCTTGAGCTCTTTCTAACTTTGTGGAAATCAGCTCTGGTGAAGTCTAAGACACATTTGACTTTGTTCTTTTGTTTGTGTCTGCATTACTTTGAAATCAGAGGTGGGTTTCTACCGGTTCTATGTCTGCTGATGTTTTTGCCCACCAACCCACCTGGGCTCTTACCTGACCTTTATTTCCTGATTTTTTCAACTTCAGCTGCCATGCAAAGCACAGCTGCAGTTAAAAAAGCAGGAAAAAAGGGCTTTTTGAAAGGCTGCTTCTCTGCACGCAGCATGCTGATGATGATTTACAGGTGCGTGTGGCAGCATGTAGGGAACCACATTGTAAATCACTGAACCTCATAAATGACCGAACTGGTAGTTAACCCTGTCGGATCCCACCCCTTATTGAATTCCAACATGACATGGTCATGATCTCCCAAAGTTCTCACAATTTCAACCCCTTCTATCATTTCTTCTCTAGTAGTAAGAATTAGGTCCAGTATAGCTGACCCTCTAGTTCTCTTCTCTACTTTTTTGGGGAGACAAAATTGTTTTCAATTTTTTTGGTTCTAAATACAGTTGAATTTCCCACAGAGGAACTGTTTTGTAATCTGGAGGTCTTTCTGAACTCACGGCTCCTGCTGAATCAGCAAGTGGAGATTGTAACCAAAAAGGCCTTTGTATAATTTTGTTTGGAGTTGAGTGAATATCAGTATGACTTTTATGGGATAAGAAATGTGTGGGATATTTACTCACATCCTTGTCATCTTGCAATTGGTGTATTTTAATCCCCTCTGCATAAGACTGTCCTTGAAGATTGCTGAGAAACTAGAACTGGTGCAGACATGGCAGCCCAGAAACTAACAAGAGTGTTGTATTACTCCCACATAACTTTTCTTCTGTAAGAGCATCATTGGTTGTCTTTTTTGTTTGTTTCTGGTTGCAGTTTAAGGTGGTGGTCATAACTATGAAGTCCCACATAGATTAGTACCTGTGAAACTGCTTCTTTTTGGAAGACTCTGACTGCCCAGGGTAGGACAACAGAGAGTATTTGTTAAGAGTCATCATCCTCCTTGCGGTATTTGGAGTGCAACAAATCGGGATTTGGAGTTTATTTTATTTTTATTTATGTATTTATTTTGATTTGCCAACCGCTTGCAAGATAATAGGTATAAGTATATACATTGTTATGAATACATGAAATGGGTACATATAAGAAAAATAAAAGAAACAACAGGACAGGGATGGTAGGCACATTGGTG